>OY731404.1:64773978-64902512 GCA_963425845.1 Sphenostylis stenocarpa
GGTTTAATTGATTAAAACATTTAATCAAAACTGTTCAAGTTGTTTTAATCGACACTCAAGTTACATCGACAAAATACCTGACATAACACTTTTCAAATATCTCAAGTGATTTTAATTGATTATTTCAAGTTACACCATTAAAATACTTACAACACTTTTCAAAACTTCTCAAGTGATTTTAATTGATTAGTTCAAAGTTACATCGACAAAAATATTGATAAAACACTTTCAAACGCCTCAAGGATTTTTAATCAATTAATTCGAAGTTACATAAGTTAAATGTCAGATAAAAGGTTTTCAAATACTTCTTTAATGAAAATAATCGATTAATTCAATGTGCATCGATTAAAATAGTGACAATATATGTTTTAAGTGTTTTAATCAATTATTTCTGAAAATACGCTTAAAACTCTATCAGAACGCTTCCAACTGATTTTAATTGTTTAATCATAAAGTGAATCAGTTAAATTCAAGTCTCGGAACATATTAATCGACTAAATATGTTTTTACCAGATTAAAAACAACCAGAGACATTTTTTAATTCTTTCAAAAGCATAGAAACTCACACAACAAAAAAAATGAATGATTACAACCATTAATATCGATGCGTAATTACTCAATCACTACACTCTTTGACCCGCAGGATCCTGACTTCATCAAATCTTCAAGATCAACTTCTCCAATCTGAATACTCCTCAAAATAATCTTCTAGGATCCCTCTGAAGTATTTCCAGAGTCTTAGAGTTCCTAGAAAGCATTCTATAGTTCTTCGAGAGAAGAGTGAGCTGCATTGTAGAGTGTGGGATTTGCCAAAAAGCGCCCTTTTCAAGAGCAATTTATAAAAAAACTTGCTTTGAAGGTTCTTCCATATCCCTTAATGTAGACCCCAAATCTTGTCCGACCTCAAAATAAAGAA
Source organism: Sphenostylis stenocarpa (assembly GCA_963425845.1). Lineage (NCBI taxonomy): Eukaryota > Viridiplantae > Streptophyta > Magnoliopsida > Fabales > Fabaceae > Sphenostylis > Sphenostylis stenocarpa. The sequence goes on from OY731404.1 coordinate 64,774,895, forward strand.
CAGAAGACTTTCGTTCGAAGTTGGGCAAGGCCTAAAAGGTCCCTAGGATTGATCAATAGGCCCCATATTAGAATAGGAAGGACTTTTGTACGTGAAAAATAAGAAATTCAACCCAAAGGGTCGAGACCGCCGTCTCATCACTTGCCGAAGGCGAGACCGCTGTCCTGTTTGGCGAGACGGCGATCCCGACCTGACAGGCACAAATTCCTATAAAAGGGGGGGACTTCCTCACCCTTTTCACAACATTCTACTACTTTCTCTTCTATAAAATCTTTGAATTACTCTCCTAGGACCCCTCTGAAGCATTTCTAGAGTTTCTTAGAATTCTTAGAAAGCGTTCTATAGTGTTGCGAGGAAGAGCGATCATCATTGTAGAGCGTGGGGATTGCAAAAAAGCACCCTCTTTTAAGAATATACTATAAAAGCTTTCTTCGAAGGTTCCTATACTCTCCCTTTTCTATTTTACTGCTTTTTAGATAGTATTGTTGTGCATTAGTCATTTAGGGCCATGTAGTCAATAATTTAATTTCCGCAATGAATAAATAAGGGTAAAAGTGCAATCTAGAGTTATTATTTCTTTATAAAAACGGTCTATCATAGGGAACCCAAAAGGGGCGTTGTAGGGAAGCTAATATCTTCCCTACACGTAACTAACTCCCTTACCTAACTCTGGTTGTAATGATCAAAGTTGGTTTTTCTTAAAAAACCACTGTCTTCTTTTTCCTTTTCCAATGTTTCTGGTAAAAACATTGGTGGCGACTCCTCGAACCTTTCGAAAACCTCGCCTTTAGGTCTAGACAGGTTATCAGACAACCTAAAGGCGTTAAACCACACTTTTAAAAAATGTGAGTCAAACAAAACCATCGCATCGCTCTGACCGCCTCTTTTGACGACGACAACAGATGGCGACTCCGCTCGGGAAGTCTGAGAGTTGATCCCATTTAGTGATGGACTAGTTTAATAAATAAAGACTTGAAACTATGCTTTTACCGTTCCTTGTTTTATAACATGTTTTACCGTTTGACTTTAATAACTGTTATATGCTTATTTATGCAATTGTTTGAAATACAAACTGTACACAAACCCTTGCACACAACAGTTCCCCCTATACCCGGGGGCAAGTGGGATAACCTTAGGGAGTGGGTGGCATTGTACAATTTGACGTAGTGAGGGCCATGAGCCCACCGGTATGGTCGGAAACCAGCACTCAAGGTGATAACCTTCCTCTTCTGGCCCAAAGACTGACAAAGGCCTTAGTGCCATGCATGGTCTGAAGGCTGGGAGAGTGGGGACCCTATAATGGGGGCACCTTGGGGGTCTGACCTTGGTGAGGAAATTTAGAACAACCCTGAATATGCACTCTTCTGCAGGATACCCCTACCTCGTGATTAAAAACGTCGTCCTACTGTTTGCGGATGAGTGAATTGTGTGTGCATTTGTTTGATTGCATTTGATTGTTGCATAGCATAAACATACAATAGAAAAATAAAAGAAAAATCCCTCAAAAATATTTTTCACAATAAACACCCTTATCTCGGACAGTCTGCCTTTTAGCTAGCCTAGTTTAAGGTTCTTTGTAAGCTAAGTAGCCATACAATCCGATAGAAGAGATAAGGGATGATAAAACCCTTTCATAATAAACACTCTTATCTCGGACAGTTCACATTTTAGCTAGCCTGGTTTCAGGTTCTTTGTAAGCTAAGTAGCCACGTGGACCTACAGAAGAGATAAAGGGTTAAAATAAATAATAATAAAAATAGTAATAACGAAATCTAATAAAAATATTTTTCATAAAGTTGTATCATTCATATTGCATCATTTCATAAGTGCAAAAACCAAGACAGAAAATAAATGCATAAGGAAAGTATGCATACACATCATCTTAATAAATCTCTCAAAAAATGGGTCTTAGGAGCATTTTTTAGGGAAATTGTTGGGCCAAATCCCCTTTGGATATTTTTCACCTGTTCTTCACCTTTTTCTCTTCGTTTTGATATGTTGTGTGTCCAAATCCAACATCCCAGGTAAAAGTTATCTCACTTTGAACATCTATCGCCTTTTTATACTAGTACATGCATAAATACATTCATTTTAGGGGGCATTAGATATCCCTAAGAGACCCAAGTATATTTGTAACCTTCCGCAAGGAATGGACAAGTGTGTTAAGTTATATGGTGACCCTTATGAGGAAGGAACCATTATACCAAAATGGTTATGGTGCTACGTGAAGCGTGAGCTTTAAGAGGATACCAAAATCATTGTCTTAAGGCATATCTATCCTACACTAATCATTCATTTTATTTCAAAATAAAAATAAACCTTCTTAAATTATTTTTGCATTCTAGAAAGCAACTGGTATTGTTCATGTCCATCATCCGCATACAAGAATCCCAAACACTATCATACATCATATTAGGAAATAAAACATGATAATATTTAGAAAAAAACAAACACTTGCATACATGCATCCACTAAACTTCACCATCATAACATTCATCTAGTAATAGGAAGCTGGAGAAAATGGATATTCCTCAATACCATGTAAAGAGGATAGGGCATTCGCATGCCATGCACGGGAGGTAAAAAAAAGAGAAAATACATAGAAATTCTAACCCGCCTATGGGTTCCTTTATGCTTCTCCGCTTTTAAAAAATGTACTTCAAAGCATTGCATTGAGGAATATGCACTTTCTGGATGAAATAAATAAAATTATCCTTTTCATCATCCCTTCAATAATCTATTACATTCATTCTCACTTTAATAATAATAAGATAATAAAAAGAAAGGATTAATTGATGTGCTTCCCATGAATCAGAATAAGATGAAGAGCAAACCTTTCGTCGTCAAGTTCTCTCCAACGGTTGATCCGCCTAAGGAGGATAATAAGCCTCAACCGTTGGATTTCCAAGTTAATAAGGAAAAGGGGGCAAGGATGTCGTTACATTTGTTCACGCCTCGAATCAAATAAAGTTGTACCATGGAGATATGCAAAAACATCGCCCATCAATGAGGATATCTCCAGCATAGCTGGTATCGGGGGCAGGATTAGAAGTGGAATAATCTATTCCCCCAAAGAGCTATAAGATGACGCTCGTAAGAATAAAGGAATAAATAAAAAGACTTAAGAAAAAAATAATCCAAAGAGAAAATTAAGTAGACTTTGGATTCACGACGCTAAGACAGTTTTTTCAACGCTCCACCAAAAAGACTTCCCCAACAATATGAAGGTGACCCACATGATGAGGAAATGTGGATGCCGCCCAAACCAAGGGTTCATTAGAAACTCTCAAGGAATAAGGGAGCCACCAGATTTTAAAGATAATCCTTTGAAGCATGACCCTACAAAGGATCCAGCTGCACGGAGAAAAGGGAAGTCTCCCCTCCGCACCTCGAATCAAATTTTCCCAAACAAAGGGGTCCAAGCATCGAGAACGACTTTAGTCATTAGGTGTTCTTCTTCCAATTTTAAGGGATGTAAACCCAATGACTTAGAGATTATTCCTCGGGGCTAGCCCGACCCACGAGCATTGTAGGGCACATATTTCCCTAATAATTACAAAGAATGTCATTCTTACTATCTGCTTCTCTTCCTGTTATTCATGTCTAAACCTCATTAATAACCATGTTTAAGCAAACGTTTTCAAAAATGTGTCAAAACAATCAAAATGCGCCATCGTCAAAATAATCAAACCACTCATCATCACTAATTGACTAGAAGCATAAAATAAAGTTTTACCTCATCATAAATAAAGTCGTGTTTCACCAATGTTGTGTAAAAAGAAAACAAAACAAAAATCAAAAGAAGCCCATAGAGGCTAAAGGCCAAAAAGAAAAGGCAAGATACCCAGTAGGAAACCCATTAAGGGGGCTACGCAAAAGTTAGGTTAAACTCGTTGGGAGAGCCGAAAAACAATAAAGGGTAGCCTAGGAAAAAATTAGGGTTACAAAATAAAGTCCGCTACGATTCCTAAACCAAGAAAAGAGGAAACCTAGACAAAAGTTAGGACATAACACAAACATCCTAGGCTGAAAACCCAAAGGGCAGACTAGGGAAGTTAATTAGTCATGATAGGTGCCATCGAATAATCATTTAAGACGCCATCTCATAAACAAAACCTTTGTCTAAACTTGATGTGGACATAAAGGCCCAAGCCCATAATGAGAAGGATCAAGACCAAGATCCAATCCAAGACTTAGGTGGACCTATGACAAGAGGAAGACTCAGAAAAGCACAAGAGGCATTGCAACACAAAGTGACCAATTTGCTAAAGGGTCAACTATTAAAAGCTCCAAACATGGAGGAGTCTAGCCCTATCACATGCATAAAATGTTTGGAGAGCTAGGAGGTCCAACTAGAAGATTTAGTTATTATTTTTATTATTATTTGCTACAGTAGGGATTTGAACCCAAGACCCAAAGCTTATAATGCCTTCATTGAACCATTTGGGCAACTTAACTTTGCTTAGGATATTAGGATTTTAATTTATCTTTATTTCCTATAATGAGACAAACCAAAAACTTAAGTTGTATTAAACATTTGGAAATTCAGAATGAACGTACATAATATTCATAATCACTTTGTGAGTTGTTGCTCTGCTAGGGTTCTTCCTTGCATCACTTGATCTTATAAAAAATTATCCAATTCTTGTGGCGATCCTTCTTGGCTTATCAAATATTCTTATTTGTGGCGCCTACGGTATCCTTTATGTTTTTTCTATTTTTCTATTTCCAATCAAATCAACTCTTAAAACCTAACCCTAAATTGGTTCCCTTCTATTCGAGTGTCATCATTTGGTATTCAGAGCAAGGTTCAAAAGCGGTACTGTTCATCGCACTATTCACGGGACTATTCATCACATTGTGTCATTGGTACTGTTCATCAGCACTGTTCATTTGTCAACTGTGTCACGTCTTGTTCATTGTCACTGTTCACGATGCTTGTTCATTGTCACTCGTTCACGTGTACTTGTTCAAAAAAACACTGTTGTTTATGCAATTTTGATATTGAATTTCATTTATATATATATATATATATATATATATATACAAAGTTGTGTTTGAAATTAGTTTTTTGCATAAAAGAATAAAAAAAAGGAAAAGAATCAAAAAAAGAAAAGAATAAAAAAAGGAAAAGAATAAAAAAAGAATAAAAAAAAGAATCAAAAGAAGAAAAGAATCGAGAAAAGAATCAAAAGAAGAAAAGAATCAGAAAAGAAAATATATATATATATATATATATATATATATATGTGGCAGTTGTTCTTCTTTTAAATTTCAGTGCACATTAGCTATTTGATAAAATTCCCAAGTGTCAAGCGTCTTTGTCTAATCTTTGTTTTCCCATGCAATTTAGATTTGTCTTGCTTGTTGTTAGTAGTAAAATTGTTCTTTGCTACTTATCCTTTGTTGGTACTACAATTCTGTTTTATTCCTTGTGATTACTATAGTTGAAAGTGATTCTTGAACTATAGATTGTTTGATTCTTGTAAGAACCATAAGTCAGAGAACGAGTGGAAAAAGGCAAGAGTGCATATTATACAAAAGCCAAATTGAGAGTAAACACGAGTGGTACATCTTTGAGTGTAAACACGTGAGAAGAGTGGTGAGGTCCTATTACTTCATTTGTTTGGTCCTTTCTTTTTTTTTTTACTTGAAAGATGGTAGGTACAGGTGGTGGTGGTACCCCTCCTCTGGGGGATGACAATAGATTATTGATTGATGCCATTACAACCCAAATGCAAAGAATGTTGACAGAACATACCGAGGAGTTGTATGGGAGAATTGAACAACTAGAAAATCAAGGAAATGATGATGATGGTGGAGGTAGAAGGAGGAGAAGGAGAAATAATGAAGGTGATATCAAAGATAACGAAATTGAAGGAGTAAAGCTGAACATACCCCCATTTCAAGGAAATAGTGATCTAGAAGCATATTTGGAGTGGGAAATAAAAATTGAGCAACTTTTTGCATGCCATAATTACACAAAAGATAAAAAGATGAGGGTGGCAGCCATGGAATTCACTAATTATGCTCTCATTTGGTGGAACCAATTACAAAGGGAAAGGGTGAGATATGAAGAACCCTTGGTGGAAAGTTGGGAAGAAATGAAGAGGTTGATGAGAAGAAGATTTGTTCCTTCTCATTATCAAAGAGATCTTCACAACAAGCTCCAAAGACTCATACAAGGTAGTAGAGGTGTTGATGAATATTACAAAGAGATGGAGTTTCCATGATTAGGGCTAATGTTATGGAGGCGCGGGAGGCTACTATGGCCTGATTCCTACATGGGCTAAATAGTGATATAAGGGATGTTGTGGAGCTGCAAAATTATGTTGAGTTGGAGGATTTAGTACATCAAGCTTCTAAGGTGGAACAACAATTGAAGAGAAAGGGTGTCATGAGGAGGAGTTCATCTAATTTTCACTCTCCTAGTTGAAAGGACAAAAACAAGAAGGAGGGAGGATCATCAACAAGCAATCCCAATGTTATAGCTCACAAAACTCAAAATAAGTTTGATGAGGCACTTAAGAAAACAAGGAGCAGTGAGATTAAGTGCTTCAAATGTTTGGGAAGAGGACACATAACTTCTCAATGTCCCACTAAGAAGATTATGTTACTTAAGGAGGATGGAGAAATAATTAGTGAATCTTCTTCAGATTCTCCATCTAGTGATGAAAATGAGCATGAAGTTGAAAGAGAGTTAGAAGGAGATTTGTTCATGATTAGAAGGATGTTGGGTAGTCAATCAGTTGAATTGGATGATTGTCAAAGAGAGAATATTTTTCATGCAAGGTGCCTCATTTAAGGGAAGTTGTGCTCTTTAATCATTGATGGTGGGAGTTGCACTAATGTGGCTAGTGCACGGTTGGTTTCAAAAATGAATTTGGAGACTAAGCCACACCCGCGACCTTACAAACTTCCATGGCTTAGTGAAGATGGTGAGATGACCGTTAATAGACAAGTTGAAGTGGGTTTTTCCATAGGGAAATATGAAGATTCTGTTTTGTGTGATGTGGTGCCTATGGTGGCTTGTCATTTACTTCTTGGGAGACCATGGCAGTATGATAGGAGAGTTATGCATGATGGTTTCACTAATAAGTTCTATTTTATGCATAAAGACCGCAAAACTACTCTTACACCTTTGGTTCCAAGAGAAGTTAGTGAGGATCAACTAAAAATGAGAAAGAAAAGAAAAGAAGAAAGAAAAGAAAAAGAGAGAGAAAAGAGAAAAGAAAAACGAAAAAGAGAGTGAAAAGAAAAAGGAAAAAGAGGAAGAAAAAGAGAAAGAGAGAAAAAAATCAAATCTATTTATAAAAGAAAAAAAAGTCAAAAGAGCTATGCAATTGAGAAAGTCAATACTTTTACTTTTGAGTAAATAAAGTAAATCAAACAGTTCATGTTTTACTAACTTTCTTCCAAGAGAAGTTTCTTCTTTGTTGCAGGATTTTGAAGATGTTTTTCCCAAAGAAGTGCCTATAGGTCTACCCCCTCTTAGGGGTATTGAGCATCAAATTGACCTTATTCCAGAAGCTTCATTGCCTAATAGACCAGCCTATCGAAGCAATCCCCAAGAAACTAAGGAGATTCAAAAGCAAGTTGAAGACTTAATGCAAAAGGGGTGGGTTAAAGAAAGCTTGAGTCCATATGCAGTCGCAGTCATTCTAGTCCCTAAGAAAGATGGAACTTGGAGGATGTGCACAGATTGTAGAGCTATCAATAAAAAAGGGCGGTATAGATTAAAAACCCGCAAAGGGAGGTCTAGGAAAAAGTTAGGTCATTCATAAAAAAGGAAAAAAAAGCCCGCTAAGATATCCTAGGCACAAATTAAGGCAGCCCGCTAGATCAAAAATCCACAAAGGGCGGTCTAGGCAAAAGTTAGGGCTTAACAAAAAATGAATAAAAAAGGAGTCCACCAGCATAATCATGAAAGTCCAGTAGGAGAATGCCAGTCACTTTTCTAGATGCATCAAATAAAAATAGATTGCATTCAGGTCATCCACACAGTAGTAGTCGCATAATACAACTCTGTCAAAATAAAAAAAATAAAATAAAATAAAAATATCTGTAAGTAAATAAACAAAAAATAATACTCATACATATAAGGAGACTAGCTCCATGTTTGTGATTGAAAACAGGAAGCGCCAAAAACAGGTCTCCAAATAAAGCTCCCCTCAAGAAAACGAAAGCAAGTCACCAATAATTAAGCGACCCCAGAGTAAAATAGAAGCTTCCTGAAGCCAAAGCTCTAGTCATCATTCTTCTACCCAATAAAAGAGGGCACAATCATCAGACATCATAAAAGAAAAGTCGATGGAAAGGCTTAGTTATCCCCAAGCGGATTCTTGTCTACTCCAGAGGCAACACAAATATTACCCCACGACTCAGCATCGCCACTACATGAGTCATTGAGCACACTCACGCAAAGTCTCCTCCACACTCCCCAATGGAGAATAAAGGCTTCAAGAGCCCATCATCATCAACAGTTGTCGCCGCCGTCAAAAACGAGGCGGTCGGAGCGACGCGATGGTTTTATCGACCCTCTTGTTTTCGCGTTTTTTATTGGTGGTTACAACGCCTTTAGGTTGTCCGACAACCGGGCTAACCTAGGGGCGAGGTTTTCAAAAAGTGTCCTTGGGCTGTCCAGATAACTAGGGCTAATCCAAGGACTTATTTATTTTGGGTTCTATGGAGTCGCCACTGATATTTTTACCATAAACATCGGAAAAGGGGTTTAAAAAGGCGTTGGTTTTCGAAAACCAACTTTGGTCATTAGAACCAGAGTTGGGTAAGGGAGTTGGTTACGTGCAAAGGGAGTATTAGTCCCTTTGCGACGCCCCTTTCGGGTTCCCTATGATAGGCCGACTTATTTTTATTGATAAACTAGAAAAACGCACTTTTGCCCTTTTTATTCGCGGAATTTAAAAGTATGACTACATGGCCCTACTGTCTCTTGCATAATTTAAGATAAAAGCGGTAAAGGTGGAAAGAGAGAATTTGAACCTTCGAAGCACGCTTTTTATATTAATTCTACGGAAAAAATAGGGTGCTTTATGGCGGCCCTTCACTCTACAAGACGTCGGAAACCTCTCGAACGCCGAAAATCACTCTTGAAAACACTCGGAAACTCCGGAAATGCGTCGGAGGGATTCTAGAGAGAAGTTTTAGAGATAAGGGAGAGCTATGCAGGCTGTGGTGTGTGAAAATGAGGGGGAGAGCCCCTATTTATAGGTTTTTGCGTTGTCGGATGGCGAGACCGCCGGTCTCGTCGCGACGAGTCGAGGCCGCCGTCTCGTCCAACGAGACCGCCGTCTCGTTCCTCACAGGAAACGAGGCCGGGGTGCAGGTGAGCGAGACCGCCGTCTCGTTCTTCGTAGGAAACGAGACCGGGTGCAGGTGATCGAGACCGCCGTCTCGTTTTCGTAGGTAACGAGACCCCGGTGCAGGTGAACGAGGCGGGGTCTCGTTTTCGTAGGCAACGAGACCCGGTTTGGGTGAACGAGACCGCGGTCTCGTTTTCGTAGGCAGCGAGACCCGGTCTCGTTAGGCGAGACGGCGGTCTCGCTTGCTACGCGAGCGAAACGGCGGTGCAGGTCATCCGGAAGGCGGTCTCGTCCCTCCGAGCGAGAAAACTTATTTTTCGGCCCAAAAAACCTTCCTATCTTGGTACGGGAGCCTAATAGTCTCTCCTAGTGGCTTGTTAGGCTTCGGCAGTCTTCAAAATAGGGGATCTTCGACTTTATTTGGAGCCCGGGCATGATTTGGGGTCTACAACTGCCCCCCTTTACCGACTAGTCGTGTTGGCTGTTGTGCCGGAGCAGTTGACGAGGAAGGTAAAGGAGTTGACCCTCTTGCCGGCTACCCTTCGGACTGCCGTCTTGTGGCGGATGATCCTGCAGGGAAATGTTGTGTTTGTGCACCTCCGGAATACTACCCCTGTCGTAGCCGATCCCTTTGGTTGACACGTGGTAAAACCTCCGGATACTACTACGGACGTAGCCGATCCTTCGGTTGATGAGTATAAACCCCCATCGAGTGGTAGAACCTCCGGATACTACTGCGGGCGTAGCCGATCCTTCGGTTGATGAGTATAAACCCCCATCAAGGCTGGTAGAACCTCCGGATACTACTGCGGACGTAGCCGATCCTTTGGTTGATGGGTATAAATCCCCCATCAGGCTGGTACGGTCCGTTGTGTGGGACCGGATGGGTATGAACCCCCATCGGGGTGGTAATGGCGGCTTACGGTTCATGTGGCCCATGCGTCGACTCTGCGGGAATGATTTACGTGCTCGTGCACTTCCGGGATACTACTTCGGCGTAGCCGATCCCTTCGATGGACACGTGGTGGAACCTCCGGATACTACTCCGACGTAGCCGATCCTTCGGTTGATGAGTATAAACCCCCATCGGCTGGTAGGTGCGGTCCGTTGTGCGGGGCCTGGATGGGTACGAGCCCCCATCGGGCGGTACGGTCCGTTGTGTGGGGCCGGATGGGCATGAACCCCCCATCGGGGTGGTACGGTCCGTTGTGCGGGGCCGGATGGGTATGAACCCCCATCGGGGTGGTAATGCGACTTGCTGATCCGGCTCGAGCGCGGATCGAGCGCGGCTTTACGGAGAGTGATTTTTGTTGGTGGATATTCTTGGTCTTCTTGAATAGTCATCCGGGTCGTCTTTGCGGATTTTTGTTGGTGCTCATCCGGCTTGCTTGTTTCTTGGGGATTCTTTGTTTTTTTTTTATCTTTTTGTGGTGATCACCGGACTCTTGCTTGGTTGGTCGGGCGATCTTTTGTTTGTTGTTCGACTCTTGCTTGGTCGTCGAAACTTTTTGGTTGTCGGGGATTTTTGATTTTGATTTTTTGGTAGTGATCCTCCGACTTTGCTTGGTTGTCGGGGATTTTTGATGAGTGCCTCTTATGTAGGCGGGAATCCTGCGGGGATTTGTTGATCTTGGTGATGCCTCTTGAGTAGGCGGATATCCATTGAGTTTACGGTAATGCCTACGAGTAGGCGGATGCTTCATCGGAAGTGAAGACTTTTGGTTGCATTTCGTTTTGCCTCGACTAGGCTGATATTCCCTTATGGGGATCTTGGCTCTTACTTGCCAGGTCTTGCCTATGCGTAGGCAAATGACATTCGAGGATGAACCTGAAGTTTTGCCTTTGCAATAGACTCACTGGGATGATCTTTCTTTTTTGGTGATCCACAGGGAATTGATTGCCTTCCCGGGGATCTATTTTGTCTTGCCCCTTAGGGAGAAATGGAGTTTTTGACTCCTTGTTGAATCTTGTTGTTTTGAGCTGGCTTTGGCTATGCTCTTATTCAGTGAGGGATGATCAAGCCTTTCCAGTTGGCTTTTACGGTGTACCTTTGTTTATTGGTGTAGAAGGTTAGAGCTATTTTCCTTGAAGCTCTTTATTCTGCTGCATTGGTTTTGATTTCGCCTTTTTCCGCGATTTGTCTCTTTTTTATCGCGATTTTGAAATCTGGCTTTTTTATGGGGATAATGCGTAAGCCTTTTTACTTTTTAGTCTCTTTTTATTACGCTGGCTTTTTCCCTTCTTTTTGGGGATCCGCGAGGGATGAAGTTTTCTTTGGTGATCCATCGGGGATTGTCAACTTCACGGGGATCGGAATTTTCTTTTACGGGATGGAGTCTGACTCCTTCATTAATGTGATGCAAGCTATACTTGTGAAGCTCTTTATTCAACTAGGGGGATGGATATTTCTTATTCTTCCTTTTTGTAGATTTCTTTGGGAGATCCATTTGAGGATTTTTATTTGGCCTTCTCTGTCATGGCCTTTTTTGTCATCTGCTTGGAGATGAAGGGTTTTCTCTTCTTTTCTCTTCTTTCTTTTTGTTGAGCCCTTGATGGTTTGGACCCTTTTGATTGTTGATGATGATGGGCTCTTGAAGCCTTTATTCTCCATTGGGGAGTGTGGAGGAGACTTAGGGTGAGTGTGCTCGATGACTCATGTGATGGCGGTCTTGAGCCATGGGGTAATTTTTGTGTTGCCTTCGGAGTAGGCGGGGATCCTCTTGGGGATGACTAAGCCTTTCCGTCGGCTTTTCTTTTATGATGTCTTGATGATTGTGCCCTCTTTTATTGGATGGAAAAATGATGGCTGGGGCTTTGGCTTACGGAAGCTTCTTATTTCTTACGAGCTTATTTGATGATGACAACTCGCTCTTCTTCTTATATGTGCCTTCTTTTTTTTTTTTTGGGTAGAAGGATGGTAGCTGAAGCTCTTGATTTACGGAAGCTCTTATTTTGATGAGTTGCTTGATTGACGACTTGCTCTGTTTTCTTGAGGACATTATTTGGAGAGTTGGTCTCGGTGATCCTGTTTTCAATCACAATCATGGAGCTAGTCTCCTTATATGCATGAATGCTTTTCATTTTTTTTGTTTTTTTGTTTTTTTGTTTTTTTGTTTTTTTTTTCTTTTCTTTTTTTATCTGAAGTAATTTTTATTTCTTTCATTTTTTGTCTTGACAAAGTCGTTTTGTGCGACTACTTGTGTGTGGATGCCCTAAATGCAATCTATTTTTTTTGATTGATGCATTTGGAAAAAGTGGCTCGGCATTCTCTGCTTGGACCTTTTTTATGATTATGATGAAAGGCCCCTCTCTTTTATTCATTTTTTGGTTTAGCCCTATCTTTTGCCTAGACCGCCCTTTTGGGGTTTTCGGTCTAGCGGGCTGCCTTAATTTTTGCCTAGGATATCTTAGCGGGCTTTTTCCTTTTTTATGAATGCCCTAACTTTTGCCTAGACCGCCCTTTGCGGGTTTTCGATCTAGCGGGCTACCCTAACTTTTGCCTAAGAATCTCCTAGCAGGCATTATTCTTTTTATTCTCATTTTTTCTTTCCCTTCTTTTTTTGAGAGATAGGAGCCTATCATATGCATGCAATGTTGGCGATATGCATCCTATAATACTATTTCAATTAATTTTTCAAAAGGATTAACCAATGTGCTTTTATTTCTGATGAGCTTCTGACGTTATGTGCTTTCGTCGACAGGGATAGGCTGTACCAATTTTGCCGTCTCAATTTTTTGATGACCGAAGAATGATTGTGTTGATAGTGGAGCGACTTGCCATGTCGGTGCGCCCCTCCCTTTCCTTGGGGATGTCAATCCTCCTATTGATTACTATCTCCACATTTCCCTACTAATTACTAGAATATCGTAGTGGTGAGGGTCAAGAGAAGAGAAAGAAGAGGATATTTAATTCAAAGGCTTGTGTTTTAGAATTGTTTTATTTTGAAAAAAATGGTTTTTGTAAGCACGGCTAGCCAAGGTTGGTTAGAGTGTTTAGGCTAGTTTAAACAAACGTTTTGTTTATGGAGTGGCGTCTTATTTTATGGCGCTTGCTATGAGTGATTGACTTCCCTAGTACTGCCCTTTGGGTTTTCGGCTTAGGATGTTGTTTTTTGTTTTGTCCTAAATTTTGTCTAGGTTTCTTTTTTCTTGCTTTGGGAAACCTAGCGGACTTTATTTTGTAACCCTAACTTTTGCCTAGGCTACCCTTTATTTTTGTTCGGGTGTCCTACAGGGTTGACCCTATCTTTTGCGTAGCCCCCTTAGTGAGTTTCCTACGGGTATCTTGCCCTCTCTTTTTTGGCCTTTGGCTTTTATGGGCTTCTTTTGATTTTTGTTTTCTTTTTGTACAACATTGGCGAAACACGACTTTATTTATGACGAGGTAAAACTTTATTTTGTGTTTCTAGTCAATCAGTAGTGATGGATTTGACTTTTATTTTGGTCAATGGCGCATTTTGATTACTTTGACGCACTTTGAAAATGTTTGCTTAAACATGGTTATTAATGAGGTTTAGACATGAATAGCAAGAAGAGAAGCGAGAAAGTAAGAATGACATTCTTTGTAATTAATAGGGAAATGTGTGCCCTACAATGCTCGGGGGTCGGGCTAGCCCGAGGAGTAATTTCTAATAGTCATTGGATTTACGAGCCCTAAGAATCGGAAGGAAAACACCTAATGACTAAAGTCGCTTTTGACGCTTGAATCCCTCTACTCGGGAGAATCTGATTTGAGGTGCGAAGGGAGACTTCCCTTTTCTCCGTTGTGCGGCTTGATCCTTTATAGGGTAATGCTTTAAAGGATCGTCTTTAAAATTTGGTGGCTCTCTTATTTCTTGAGAGTTTCTAACGAGCCCTTGGTTTGGGCGGCATCCATATTTTCTTATCTCGTGGGCCACCTTCATATTGTTGGGGAAGTCTTTTTATATTGGCAAAAGGTATTTCGAAGGTCCTTTTTAGCCGCTTTTATTCAAAGTAGGATAGACGACTTGCTTGATCCGAATGTCGTCTTTGTGACCGGCTTATTGCCTAGTGTCATGAGTCCAAAGTCTTCTCGGTTTCCTCTTTGGATTATGTTTTTCTTCGGTCTTTTTATTTTTCCTTTATTCTTGGGAGCATTGTGCGGTAGCTCCTCGGGGAGTAGATTCTTCCATTTCTAATTTTGCCCCCAATGCCGGCTATTGTGGAGATATTCTTGTTAATGGGCGGTGTTTTTGCGTATCTCCATGGTGCAACCTTATTTGATGTATGGGGTGAACAAATGTAACGATATCCTTGCCCCTTCTTCCTTATTAACTCGGATACCCAACGGTTGAGGCTTATTATCCTCCTTGGGCGGATCAACCGTTGGAGAGAACTTGATGACGAAGGCTTACTCTCCATCTTATTCTAATTCACGGAGAGCACATCGACTAATCCTTTCTTTTTATTATCTTATTATTATGAGAATGAATGCAATTCATGAATGCAACGCAATAGACGGTTGAGAGATGATGAAAAGAAACAATTTTATTTATTTCGTCCATACGGTGTACATTCCTCAATGCAATGTTTTGAAGCCTAAATAGGCGGGTTAGAATTTCTATTTAATTTCTTTTTTTTTTGTGCATGGCATGCGAATGCCTTACCCTCTTTTCATGGTATTGAGGAATGTTCACTTTCTTCAAGCTGTCTATTGTTAGATGTATGAAGTTTGGTGGATGCATGTATGCAAGTGTTTGTTTTTCCTAAACATTATCATGTTTTATTTTCTAACATGATGTATGATAGTGTTTGGGATTTTATGTGTTTTTTTTGTATGAGGATGACGGCATGAAGAATACCGGTAGCTTTCTAGAATGCCAAAAGATTTTTATTGTTTAAAATGAATGATTTATGAAATGGATATTCCTTAAGACAATGGCTTAGGTATCCTCTTTAAAGCTTACGCTTTGTGGGGTATCCTACCCACCTTGGTGTAATGGTTCCTTACCCATCACGGAT
Organism: Sphenostylis stenocarpa; assembly: GCA_963425845.1. Taxonomy (NCBI): domain Eukaryota; kingdom Viridiplantae; phylum Streptophyta; class Magnoliopsida; order Fabales; family Fabaceae; genus Sphenostylis; species Sphenostylis stenocarpa. Next base: position 64,790,197 of record OY731404.1, read on the forward strand.
TTGACAAGTATAATGGGGGTCACCATCACACCTTAGTACACTTGTCCCTTCCTTGCCGCGAAGGTCACAAATGTGCTCGGGGCCTCTTTCGCCATTGTCTTAGGGATATCTAGTGGTCCCTAGAATGAATGTATCTATGCATGCACCATTACAAAAGGCGACGAGATGTTCAAAGTGGCATAACTCTTGGCTGAGATGTCCGATTTGGACGTACTGACATACCAAAACGAAGAGAAAGAGGTGAGAAATCGAGTCGCAAATACCGTAGGGGATTTGGCCCGATAATTTTCCCAAAAAAACGCCTCTAAGACCCACTTTTTAGGGATTTATTAAAATGATGTGTATGCATACTTTCTTTATGCATTTATTTTCTCTCTTGGTTTTTCCACTTATGACATGATGAATGATATGACTTTGTCAAAATTGTTTTTATAAGTGTTTTATTGTTATTATCTTATTTTGTTTATTTTGGATTTTTATTTTTTATTAGCCTTTTATCTCTTACGTCGGAGCTGCGTGGCTACTTAGCTTGCAAAGAACACGAAACCAGGCTAGCTAAAAAGCGGACTGTCCAGAGATAAAATGTGGCTTTTATGTGAAAAATTATTTAGCGTCCCTTATCTCTTACGTCGGAGCTGCGTGGCTACTTAGCTTACAAAGAACACTGAAACCAGGCTAGCTAAAAAGCGGACTGTCAGAGATAAGGGTGTTTATTTGTGAAAATATTTTTGGTTTTTTTTTTTTTTGTTGTTTGTTTATGCTATGCAACATACAAATGCGACAAACATATGCACACACAATTCGACCATCCCAGAGCCGGCGAGATTTCGTTTTTATCACGAGGTAGGGTTTTCTGCGAGAAGAGTGCATTGGTTTAGGGTAGGTTCTAGCTGTTCTCACCAGGCTAAGGCCCCCAAGGTGCCCCCATTATAGGGTCCCCACTCTCCGGTAGTCCGACCATGCTCGACACTAAGGTCGAGTCGGTCTTGTTGCCAAAAGAGGAAGGTTATCACCTTGAGTGGTGGTTTCCGATCACTGCCGGTGGGCACAAGGCCCTAGCTGCGGCGAACCGTACACGCCACCCACTCCCTATGGTTATCTCTCTTGCCCCGGGTATAGGAGGAGCTGTAGTGTGCAAGGGATTGTGTGCAATTTATATATCAAGCAATTGCGTAAGTATAAACAAACAACAGTTTATCGAAAGCCAAACAATAAAGCATGTTATAATACAAGTTAAGGGCAAAAGCGTTATTTTCTTGGTTTATTTATTGTTTAAGCCGACCTATCACTAAATGGGACTAACTCTCTAGGCTTCCCCAGTGAAGTCGCCATCTGTCGCCGCCGTAAAAAACGAGGCGGTCGGAGCGACGCGATGGTTTTATCGACCCTCTTGTTTTCGCATTTTTTATTGGTGGTTACAACGCCTTTAGGTTGTCAGACAACTAGGGCTAACCTAGAGGCGAGGTTTTCGAAAAGTGTCCTTGGGTTGTCCGATAACCGGGCTAATCCAAGGACTTATTTATTTTGGGTTCTATGGAGTCGCCACAGATATTTTTACCATAAACATCGGAAAAGGGGTTTAAAAAGGCGTTGGTTTTCGAAAACCAACTTTGGTCATTAGAACCGAGTTGGGTAAGGGAGTTGGTTACGTGCAAAGGGAGTATTAGTCCCTTTGCGACGCCCCTTTCGGGTTCCCTATGATAGGCCGACTTATTTTTATTGATAAACTAGAAAAACGCACTTTTGCCCTTTTTATTCTGCGGAATTTAAAAGTATGACTACATGGCCCTACTGTCTACTGCATAATTTTAGATAAAAGCGATAAAGGTGGAAAGAGAGAATTTGAACCTTCGAAGCACGCTTTTTATATTAATTCTCTGGAAAAAATAGGGTGCTTTATGGCAGCCCTTCACTCTACAAGACGTCGGAAACCTCTCGAACGCCGAAAATCACTCTTGAAAACACTCAGAAACTCCGGAAATGCGTCGGAGGGATTCTAGAGAGAAGTTTTAGAGAGAAGGGAGAGCTATGCAGCTGTGGTGTGTGAAAATGAGGGGGAGAGCCCCTATTTATAGGTTTTCGCGTCTGTCGGATGGCGAGACCGCCGGTCTCGTCCGACGAGGTCGAGACCGCCGTCTCGTCCAACGAGACCGCCGTCTCGTTCCTCACAGGAAACGAGACCGGGGTCTGGGTGAACGAGACCGCCGTCTCGTTCTTCGTAGGAAACGAGACTGGGGTCTGGGTGATCGAGACCGCCGTCTCGTTTTCGTAGGTAACGAGACCCCCGGTCTGGGTGAATGAGACTGGGGTCTCGTTTTCGTAGGCAACGAGACCCCGGTTTGGGTGAACGAGACCGCGGTCTCATTTTCGTAGGCAACGAGACCCCGGTCTCGTTAGACGAGACGGCGGTCTCGCTTGCTACGCGAGGCGAAACGGCGGTCTGGGTCATCCAGAAGGCGGTCTCGTCCCTCCGAGGCGAGAAAACTTATTTTTCGGCCCAAAAAACCTTCCTATCTTGGTACGGGAGCCTAATAGTCTCTCCTAGTGGCTTGTTAGGCTTCAGCCGTCTTCAAAATAGGGGATCTTCTGACTTTATTTGGAGCCCGGGCAAGATTTGGGGTCTACAACAGTCAAAAGATTTCAATCTCCATACCATCAAGGGCTCAACAAAAAGAAGAAAAAGAAGAAAACCCTTCATCTCCAACAGATGTACAAAAAGAAGGAATCAGAATTTCCCATCCCTCAATAGAATAAGAGCTTTACAAGGTCAACTTGCATCAACATTAATCAAGGAGCCAGAACTCCATCCAAGAAAGGAAAAATCGGATCCCCAGGAAGTCAATAATCCCCTGATGGATCACAAAAGAAAACTTTATCCCCTGCGGATCCCCAAAAAGAAGAAAAAGTCTGCATGCATAAAAGAAACTAAAAAGTAAAAAGACACACGCATTATCCCCATAAAAAAACCAGATTTCAAAATTACAATAAAAAAGAGATAAATTACAGAAAAAGGTGAAATTAAAATCCTAATTTTTAGGTTAATAGAATGTCCACTCCCCAATGCAATAAGAGCATCGCAGAACCAGCTCACACCAGTACCTAACAAGGAGTCAAAACTCCAGGGGACAAACCAAAATCAGATCCCCGGGAAGGCAATCAATCCCTAATGGATCATCAAAAAGAGAAAAATCATCCTCAGTGAGCCTATGACAAAGGCATATTTCAGACTCACATCCCCAGAAGGGTCATTCGCCTATGCGTAGGCAAGATCTAGCAAATAGAGAGCCAACATCCCCAGAATGGGATATCAGCCTATTCAGAGGCAAAACAGTGCAAGCTCGAAACCTTCACCTATATTTGAAACATCTGCTTACTCAGAGGCACTGTCGCCACTGTCAAAAGAGCCAGTCAGAGCGACGCGATGGTTTTGTTCGACTCACATTTTTTAAAAGTGATGTTACAACGCCTTTAGGTTGTCTAATAACCGGGCTGGACCGAAAGGCGAGGTTTTCGAAGGGTTCGAGGAGTCGCCACCAATGTTTTTACTAGAAACATTGGAAAAGGAAGAACAAAGAAGGCATTGGTTTAGAAAAACCAACTTTGGTCATTACAACTAGAGTCGGGTAAGGGAGTTAGTTACGTGTAGGGAAGGTATTAGCTTCCCCACAACGCCCCTTTCGGGTTCCCTATGATGGATTGTTTTTATAAAGAAATAATAACTCTAGATTGCACTTTTACCCTTATTTATTCATTGCGGAAATTAAATTATTGACTACATGGCCCTAAGTAATTAATGCACAACAATACTATCTAAAAAGCAGTAAAGTGGAGAAGAGAGTGTATAGGAACCTTCGAAACAAGCTTTTATATGAATTCTTTGAAATAGGGTGCTTTTTGGCAATCCCCCTTTCTACAATGTTGGTCGCTCTTTCTCGTAACACTACAAAATGCTCTCTAAGAATACTAAGAAACTCTAGAAATGCTTCAGAGGGATCCTAGGAGAATAATTCGAAGAAAGTGCAGAAGAGAAAGTGAAGAATGCTGTGTAAAGGGTGAGGAAGTCCCCCCCTTTTATAGAAATTCATGCCTATCAGGTCGGGGCCGCCGTCTCGCCAAATGAGACGACGGTCTCGCCTTCGGCAAGTGGCGAAGAGACGACCGTCTCGCCAAATGAGACAGTCGTCTCGCCCTTAACTGATGGTGAGACGACGGTCTCGACCCTATGGGTGGAATTTCTTTATTTTTCGCGTACAAAAGTCCTTCTTATTCTAATATGGGGCCTATTGATCAATCTTAGGGACCTTTTAGGCCTTGCCCATCTTCGAACGGAAGACTTCTGCTCTTTATTTTGAGATTGGGTAAGATTTAGGGTCTACAGGCACCATCAACAAATCCTCAAATGGATATCCGCCTACTCAAGAGGCACCATAAAAACCATCAAATCCTCAGTGAATTCCTTCCTACTTCAGAGACATTTAACAAAGAATGTCCAACAATCAACAAGCTGGATGGCTATTGGAAAAAGCCAAAAATCAAAGAATATCTGCCACACTGAATGACTGCAAAAAGTTAAAAACATTTATCAAAGCAAGAATCACTCCCCATGGAATCGGCGCATGAGCTAGAGTAGTAAGCCGCCACCACCACTTCGGCAAGGAAGGTCCCGAAGACAAAGACCTACACACAGGCAAAATCGACGCATGAGCTAGAGCAGTAAGCTACCAACACCACTTCGGGACAAGGAAGGTCCCGAAGACAAAGACCTGCACACAAGCAAAACTGACGCAGGAGCTAGAGCAGTAAGCCACCACCACCACTTCGGGACAAGGAAGGTCCCGGAGACAAAGACCTGCACACAGGCAAAATTGGCGCATGAGCTAGAGCAGTAAGCCGTCACCACCGGTCCTACAAAGTGGACTGCACCAGCTAGATGGGGGGTTCATACTCATCAACCGACGCATGAGCTTGAGCAGTAAGCCGCCACCACCACCAGTCCTACAAAGTGGACTGCACCAACTGGATGTGGGTTTATACTCATCAACTGAGGGGTCGGTTACCGTAAGAAGGATCATCCTGAGGTTCTACCACTTGTCAGCTAAGGGGTCGACTACCGTAAGAAGGAGCATCCCAAAGCTACAAGCAACCGGATGGGGGTTCATACTCATCAACCGAGGGGTCAGCTATCGCAAGAAGGAGCATCCTGAGGTTCTACCATTTGTCAACCAAAGGGGTCGACTACCGCAAGAAGGAGCATCCCGGAGGTTTACACCTTTTCATCCAAAGGGGTCGGCTACCGCATGAAGGAGCATCCCGAAGGCACACACATATTTTTCGTCTAGAGGATCGGCTACCACAAGAAGAAGCGTCCGAAGGACAACCGGGCAAGAGGGTTAACTTCTTCACCCTCTAGTCGATCTTTTTGGCATGTCGAGCTAACAGTCAGCTAGTTAGGTGAAGGGGGGGCAGCTGTAGACCCCAAATCTTGCCTGACCTCAAAATAAAGAGCAGAAGACTTTCGTTCGAAGATGGGTGTCGCCGCCATCAAAAAGAGGCGTTCAGAGCGACACGATAGTTCCGAATTCCCATTTTTCGCGTTTTTTATGGATGAGGTTACAACGCCTTTAGGTTGTCCGATAACTGGGCTGAACCTAAGGGCGAGGTTTTCAAAAGGGTGTTCTTAGATCGTTCGATAACCAGGCTAACCTAAGAACAAATTTGAGGGGGTTCTTATGGAGTTGTCACCAATGTTTTTACCAGAAACATCAAAAAAGGGGAGAAAAAGGCGTTGGTTTCTTAGAAAAACCAACTTCGGTCGTTAAAACCAGAGTTGGGTAAGGGAGTTAGTTACGTGTAAAGGAGATATTAGCTCCCTTACGACGCCCCTTTCGGGTTCCCTATGACAGGTCAGTTATTCTATAAATAAACTTTTGAAATGACGCTTTTACCCTTTTATTTGCGGAATTAAAATAATGGCTACATGGCCCTAGTAACTATTGTACAATTTAATATAGGTAAAAAAAGACAATAAAAGAGAGGGAGAGAGTGAAGAAACCTCCGGAGCAAGCTTTGATTGATTCTCGTAAAAAATAGGGTGCATTTTGGCAGCCCTTCACTCTTACAACGCCGAAATCGCTCTCAAAAACACTATAAAAAGCTCTCTTAGACACTCAAAAACTCCAGAAATGCTTCGGAGGGATTCTAGGAGAAGAATTTGGAGAAAGTGTAGAAGGGAAAGTGGAATAACTGTGTGAAATGAAGGGGGGAGCGCTCACTATTTATAGGTATTCGCACCTGTTAGGTCGAGATGGCGGTCTCGACTGACAAGGTCTAGACGGCGGTCTCGTCATTTGGGACAGCGGTCTCGACTTGAATCAATGGCGAGATAGTGGTCTCATTTGGCGAGACGGTAGTCTCGATTTGTCAAGTGATGAGAAGGCCTTCTCGCCAAACAGGAGGGGGGTCTCGCCACTGGCAAAGTCGAAATGCGGTCTCACCAAACGAGACAGCAATCTCGACTTGCTGTTGGTCGAGACGACGGTCCTGAAAAGCGAGATGGTGGTCTCGACTCCTGAAGGCGAAAATCCTTATTTTTGTACAAAAAATCCTTCTTACTCTAATATAGGGCCTAATAGTCTCTCTTAGTGGCTTTTTAGGCTTCGTCCATCTTCGAATAGGAGGTTTTCTGCTCTTATTTTGAGGCTGGGCAAGATTTAGGGTCTACAGCTGCCCCCCCTTCATCTGACTAGCCGACTGTTGGCCTGCTGTGCCAAGAAGATCGACTGGAAGGTGAAGGAGTTAACCCTCTTGCCCGGTTTCCCTTCGGATGCTGCATCTTGTGGCGGCTGATCTTCTGGGAAAAAATGTGTTGTGCGCCTCCAGGATGCTCCTTCTGATGGTAGCCGATCCCTTTGGTTGACACGCAGTAGAACCTCAGAATACTCCTTCTGACGGTAGCCGATCCTTCGGTTGATGGGTATCAACCCCCCATCAGGCTGGTAGTTGTAGTCCACTGTGCGTCGGACTAGATGAGTATAAACCCCCCCATCAAGCTGGTAGTTGCAGTCTATTGTGCGTCGGACTGGATGAGTATAAACCCCCCATCAGGATGGTAGTTGCGACTTACTGGTCTGGCTCGTGTGCAGATCAGGCGCACTTCGTGCGCAAGTTGATGGATATGAACCCCCCATCAGGCTGGTACAGTCCACTGCGTAGGACTGGTGGCGGTGGCGGCTTACTACTCAGTAGCTCATGCGCCGGTTCCATGGGGAGTGTTTTCTGTTTTGGTAAATGTTTTTGGACCTTTTTGGTAAAGTCTTCTGGTGTGCCGGGGAATCTTTGATTTTCGGTTCATCCAGCTTGTTAATTGATGGGGATTCTTTGTTTTGATCCTTTGGTATTTGTCATCCGACTTTGCTGGTTGTCGGGGATTTTTGATGAGTGCCTCTTAGGTAGGCAGGAATCCTCTGGGGATTTGTTGATCTTGGTGACACCTCTTGAGTAGGCAGATATCCATTGAAAATTTGCTGATTTTGATGGTGCCTCTGAGCAGGCAAATACTCCATTGAGTTTCTGATAATGCCTCTGAGTAGGCAGATGCTTCATCGGAAGTGAAGACTTTTGGCTGCATTTGTTTTGCCTTTGACTAGGCTGATATTCCCTTATGGGGATGCTGACTCTTGCTTTCCAGGTCTTGCCTATGTGTAGGCAAATGACATTCTGAGGATGAATCTGAAGTTTTGCCTTTGCAGTAGGCTCACTAGGGATGATATTTCTTTTTTATTGATCCACCGGGGAATTGGTTGACTTCCCGGGGGTCAGATTTTGGTAGCCCTTTGGGGGAATGGAATCTCGGCTCCTTAATCGATATGGGTGCGAGCTAGCTTTTGTGATGCTCTTATTCTGTTAAAGGCATAGAATTTCCAATTCCTTCTTTTTTTGTTGATTTTTTCTTTTTTTGAGGTGACCCACTTAGGGAGCAAGGATTTTCATTTGATTTCGCCTTTTTCTGCGATTTGAAATTTGGCTTTTTCGGGATAATGCGTAAGCCTTTTTACTTTTTAGTCTCTTTTTATTATGCTAGCTTTTTTCCTTTTTTTGGGAGGTCCACTAGGGATGAAGTTTTCTTTCTTTGGTGATTCACCAGGGAATTAGTTGACTCCCTGGGGATCTGATTTTTCTTTTCTAGGGATGGAGTCTTGGCTCCTTGATTGATGTTGATGCGAGATAAACTTGTGAAGCTCTTATTCCACTAGGGGATGAGAATTTCTGATTCTTTTTTGTAGACTTTTTAGGAGATCCACTTGAGGATTTTTATTTGGCCTTCTTGTCATGACCTTTTTTGTTATCTGCTGGAGATGAAAGGTTTTCTTTTCTCTTCTTGTCTCTTCTTTTTTCTTCTTTCTTTTTGTTGAGCTCTTGATGATTTGGACTCTTTTGACTGTTGATGATGATGGACTTTTGAAGCCTTTATTCTCCATTGGGAAATGTGGCAGAGATTTGGTTGAGTGTGCTCGATGGCTTATGTGGTGGTAATGCTGAGTCATGAGGAGTATTTTTGTTTTGCTTTCGGAGTAGGTAGGGATCCTCTTGGGGATGACTAAGCCTGTCCATTGGCTTTTTCTTTCTTTGATGGTTGTGCCTTCCTTTTATTGGATGGAAGGGGAAAATGTTGGAGCTTTGACTTATGGAAGCTCTTATTTTGCTCTGAGTTGCTTAATTATTGGTGGCAACTTGCTCTGCTTTCTTGAGGGAGAGCATTATTTGGAGACCTATTTTCGGTGCTTCCTGTTTTTCAATCACAAACATGGAGCTAGCCTCCTTATATGAATGTTTTTCGTTTTTTTGTTATTTATCTGAAGTGAATTTTATTTCTTTCATTTTTTACCTTGACAAAGTCGTTTTCTGCGACTACTTGTGTGTGGATGCCCTAAATGTAATTTATCATTTTATTTGATGCATCTAGAGAAGTAACTGACATTCTCCTGCTGGACTTTCATGATTATGATGAAGGGCCCCTCTCTTTTATTCATTTTTTGGTTTAGCCCTATCTTTTGGCTAGACCGCCCTTTTGGGGTTTTCAGTCTAGCGAGCTGCCTTAATTTTTGCCTAAGATATCTTAATGGGCTTTTTTCCTTTTTTATGAATGCCCTAACTTTTTCCTAGACCGCCCTTTGCGGGTTTTTGATCTAGCGGGCTACCCTATCTTTTACCTAAGAATCTCCTAGCAGGCATTATTCTTTTTATTTTTATTTTTCTCATTTCTCTTTTTTTTTTGAGAGATAGGACCTTATCATATGCATGCAATGTTTGCGATATGCATCCTACAATGCTATTTCAATTAATTTTTCAAAAGGATTAACCAATGTGTTTTTACTTCTGATGAGCTTCTGACGTTATGTGCTTTCGTCGACATGATAGGCTGTACCAATTTTGCAGTCTTGATATGACTGAAGAATGATTGTGTTGATTGTAGAGCGACTTGCCATGTCAGTGTGCCCCTCCCTTTCCTTGGGGATGTCAATCCTCCTATTGATTACTCTCTCCACATTCCCCTATTAATTACTAGAATGTTGTAGTAGTAAGGGTCAAGAGAAGAGAAAGAATAGGATATTTAATTCAAAGGCTTGTGTTTTAGAATTGTTTTATTTTGACAAAAATTGGTTTTTGTAAGCACGGCTAGCCAAGGTTGGTTAGAGTGTTTAGGCTAGTTTAGAAAAATGTTTTGTTCATGGAATGACGTCTTATTCTATGATGCTTGCTATGACTGATTGACTTCCCTAGCCCGCCTTTTGGGTTTTCAGCCTAGGATGTTGTGCTACGTCCTAATTTTTGTCTAGGTTTCCTCTCTTCTTATTTCGGGAATCCTAGCGGACTATATTTTGTAACCCTAATTTTTGCCTAGGCTACCCTTTATTGTTGTTCGGGTCTCCTAGCGGGTTTACCCTAACTTTTGCGTAGCCCCTTTAATGGGTTTCCTTCCGGGTATCTTGCCTTTTCTTTTTTGCCTTTAGCTTCTATGGGCTTCTTTTGATTTTCTTTTCTCTTTGCACAACATTGACGAAACACAACTTTATTATGATGAGGTGGAACCTTATTTTGTGTTTCTAGTCAATCAGTGATTATGGATTTGACTTTTATTTTGGTCAATGGCACAGTTTGATTACTTTGACGCACTTTGAAAACATTTGCTTAAACATGGTTATTAATGAGGTTTAGATATGAATAGCAAGAAGAGAAACAGATAGTAAGAATGACATTCTTTGTAATTAATAGGGAAATATGTACCCTACAATGCTCGAGGGTCGGGCTAGCCCCGAGGAGTAATCTCTAATAGTCATTGGATTTACAAACTCTAAGAATCAGAAGGAGAACACCTAATGACTAAAGTCACTTTTGACGCTTGAACCCCTCTATTTGGGAAAATCTGATTCAAGGTGTGGAGGGGAGACTTCCCTTTTCTCCGTGCAACTTGATCCTTTGTAGGGTAATGCTTTAAAGGATTGTCTTTAAAATCTGGTGGCTCCCTTATTCCTTAAGAGTTTCTAATGAGCCCTTGGTTTGGGTGGCATCTATATTTCCTTATCATGTGGGTCACCTTCATATTGTTGGGGAAGTCTTTTCATATTGGCAAAATATATTTCAAAGGTCCTCTTCAGCCGCATCCATTCAAGGTAGGGCAGACGGCTTGCTGATCTCAATGTCGTCTTTAGCTCAAACCGTGACCAGCTTGTCGCCTATCGTGAGTTTGTCTTTTTGGCGGAGTGTTGAAAGAATTGCCTCAGCGTCGTGAATCCAAAGTCTATTCAATTTCCTCTTTGGATTATATTTTTCTTCGATCTTATTATTTTTCCTTTATTCTTGGGAGCATTGTCTTATAGCTCCTCGGGGGAGTAGATTCTTCTACCTCTAATTTTCCCCCCCAATGCCGGTTATGCTGGAGATATCCTTGTTAATGGGCGATGTTTTTGGTATTTCCACGGTACAATTTTATTCGATTCGAGGCGTGAACAAAGGGGATTTGGCCCAGTAATTTTCCCAAAAAACGCTTCTAAGACCCATTTTTTAGGGATTTATTAAAATGATGTGTATGCATACTTTCCTTATGCATTTATTTTCTCTCTTGGTTTTTTCACTTATGACATGATGCGATATGAATGATACGAATTTGTCAAAATTCCTTTTATAAATGTTTTGATTTTTTTATTATTATTTTTTTTATTTTATTTTATTTTGCTTTTTAGCCTTTTATCTTTTCTGTCGGACTGCGTGACTACTTAGCTTACAAAGAACCTGAAACCAAGCTAGCTAAAAGGCAGACTGTCCGAGATAAAAATGGTTATTGCGAAAGAAAGGTTTTAGCATCCCTTATCTCTTCTGTCGGACTGCGTGGCTACTTAGCTTACAAAGAACCTGAAATCAGGCTAGCTAAAAGGCAGACTGTCCGAGATAAGGGTGTTTATTGTGAAAATATTTGTGTGATTTTTCTATTTTTATCTGTTATTTGGTTATGCTATGCAACAAACAAATGCAACAAACAAATGCAACAAACAAATGTACACATAATCCACTCATCCGCGAATGCGTAAGAAGACGTTTTAATCACGAGGTAGGGTTTTTCTGCAGAAAAGTACATTGGAAAAGGTAGGTTCTAACTGTTCTCACCAAGGCTTAGGCCCCCAAGATGCCCCCATTATAGGGTCCCCACTCTCTAGCCTTCTGACCATGCTTAGCACTAAGGCCATAGTCAATCGTTGTGCCAAAAGAGGAAGGCTATCACGTTGAGTGGTGGTTTCTGATCATACCGGTGGGCACATGACCCTCACTACGGCAAACCGTACCTGCCACCCACTGCCTATGGATTTCTCACTTGCCCCTGGGTATAGAGGGAATTGTTGTGTGCAAAGGTTTGTGTATAGTTTGTATTTCAAAGAATTGCGTAAAATAAACAAACAATAATTATTAAAGCCAAACATGCAAACATGTTATCATACAAGGTAGGGTAAAAGCGAAATGTCTATGTTTATTTATTAAACTGGCCCATCACTAAATGGGATCAACTCTTTAGGCTTCCCCAGTGAAGTCGCCATCTGTTGCCGCTGTCAAAAAGAGGCGGTCGGAGCGACGCGATGGTTCCGACTTCCCATTTTTCGTGTTTTTTATGGGTGAGGTTACAACGCCTTTAGGTTGTACGATAACCGGGTTGAACCTAAGGGCGATGTTTTCAAAAGGGTGTTCTTAGATTGTCTGATAACCGGGCTGACCTAAGAACAAATTTGAGGGGGTTCTTATGGAGTCGCCACCGATGTTTTTACTAGAAACATTGAAAAAGGGGAGAAAAAGGCGTTGGTTTCTTAGAAAAACCAACTTTGGTCGTTAAAACCAGAGTTGGGTAAGGGAGTTAGTTACGTGTAAAGGAGGTATTAGCTCCCTTACGATGCCCCTTTCGGGTTCCCTATGACAGGTCAGTTATTCTATAAATAAACTTTTGAAATGACGCTTTTACCCTTTTATTTGTGGAATTAAAATAATGACTACATGGCCCTAGTAGCTATTGCACAATTTAATATAGGTAAAAAAAGACAATAAAAGAGAGGGAGAGAGTGAAGAAACCTCCGGAGCAAGCTTTGATTGATTCTCGTAAAAAATAAGGTGCGTTTTGGCAACCCTTCGCTCTTACAACGCCAAAATTGCTCTAAAAAACGCTATAAAAAGCTCTCTTAGACACTTAGAAACTTCGGAAATGCTTCGGAGGGATTCTAGGAGAGGAATTTGGAGAAATTATAGAAGGGAAAGTGGAAGAAATGTGTGAAATCAAGAGGGGAGCACTCACATTTATAGGGATTCCCGCCTGTCAGGTCGAGACGACGGTCTCGACTGGCAAGGTCGAGACGGCGGTCTCGCCATTCGGGACGGCGGTCTTGACTTGAATCAATGGCGAGACGGCGATCTCGATTTGCCAAGTGACGAGAAGGCCTTCTCGCCAAACGGGAGGGGGGTCTCGCCACTGGCAAAGTCAAGACGGCGGTCTCGCCAAACGAGACGGCGGTCTCGACTTGCCATTGGTCAAGACGGCGGTCCCTAAAAGTGAGACGGTGGTCTCGACTCCTGAAGGGGAAAATCCTTATTTTTGTACAGAAAATCCTTCCTACTCTAATATGGGGCCTAATAGTCTCTCCTAGTGGCTTTTTAGGCTTCGTCCATCTTCGAATAGGAGGTCTTCTGCTCTTATTTTGAGGTCGGGCAAGATTTAGGGTCTACAATGGGCAAGGCCTAAAAGGTCCCTAGGATTGATCAATGGGCCCCATATTAGAATAAGAAGGACTTTTGTACGCGAAAAATAAGAAATTCCACCCAGAAGGTCGAGACCGCCGTCTCGTTTGGCGAGACCACCGTCTCGCCACTTGCTAATGGCGAGACCGTCGTCTTGCCACTTGCCGAAGGCGAGACCGTCGTCCCATTTGGCGAGACGGCGGTCCCGACTTGACAGGTGCAAATTCCTATAAAAGGGGTGAACTTCCTCACCCTTTTCACAGCATTCTACTACTTTCCCTTCTATAAAATCTTCGAATTACTCTCCTAGGATCCCTCTGAAGCATTTCCAAAGTTTCTTAGAATTCTTAGAAAGCGTTCTATAGTGTTGCGAGGAAGAGCAATCATCATTGTAGAGCATGGGGATTGCCAAAAGGCACCCTTTTTTAAGAATATACTATAAAAGCTTGCTTCGAAGGTTCCTATACTCTCCCTTTTCTATTTTAATGCTTTTTAGATATTATTGTTGTGCATTAGTCATTTAGGGCCATGTAGTCAATATTTTAATTTCTGCAATGAATAAATAAGGGTAAAAGTGCAATCTAGAATTATTATTTCTTTATAAAAACGGTCCATCATAGGGAACCCGGAAGGGGCGTTGTAGGGAAGCTAATACCTTCCTTACACGTAACTAACTTCCTTGCCTAACTCTGGTTGTAATAACCGATGTTGGTTTTTCTTAAAAAAACCACTGTCTTCTTTTTTCCTGTTCCAATGTTTCTGATAAAAATATTGGTGGTGACTCCTTGAACCTTTTGGAAACCTCGCCTTTAGGTCCAGCCCGGTTATCGGACAACCTAAAGGCGTTGAACCATACTTTTAAAAAACGCGAGTCAAGCGAAACCATCGCGTCGCTCGGACCGCCTCTTTTGACGGTGACGACACTTACTCTATTTTATCGCTTTTATTAGTTACTATCTCTGTGCATTAGTTATTAAGGGTCATGTAGTCAATAATTTAAATTTTGCAATGAATAAATAATGGTAAAAGAGTAGTTTTAATGTTTTTATTTCTTTATAAAAAGAGTCCATCATAGGGAACCCGAAAGGGGCATCGTGGGGAAGCTAATACCTTCCCCACACGTAACTAACTCCCTTACCTAACTCTCGTTGTAATGACCAAAGTTGGTTTTTCTTAAAAACCATCGCCTTCTTTTTCCTTGTCCAATGTTTTTGGTAAAAATATTGGTGGCGACTCCTCGAACCTTTTCAAAAACCTCGCCTTTAGGTCCAGCCCGGTTATCGGACAACCTAAAGGTGTTGAACCACTTCTTTAAAAAACTCGAGTCATCAAAACCATCACGTCGCTCCAACTCTTTTGACGGTGGTGACAGATGACAACTCTTCTGGGGAAGTTAGAGAGTTGATCCCATTTAGTGATGGACTAGTTTGAGAAATAAAAATTGAAATTATGCTTTTACCCTTCCTTGCTTTATAACATGATTTATTGTTTGGCTTTAATAACTGTTGTATGTTTACTTTATGCAATTGTTTGAAATAGCAATTGTTTGAAATAACACTTGTACACAAACCCTTGCACACAACAATTCCCCCTATACCCGGGGGCAAGTGGGATAACCTTAGGGAGTGGGTGGCATTGTACGATTTGTCGTAGTGAGGGCCATGAGCCCATCGGTATGGTCGGAAACCACCACTCAAGGTGATAAGCTTCCTCTTTTGGCCCAAAGACTGACAAGGCCCTAGTGTCATGCATGGTCTGAAGGCTGGGAGAGTGGGGACCCTATAATGGGGGCACCTTGGGGGCCTGGCCTTGGTGAGGAAATTTAGAACTACCTTCAATACGCACTCTTCTGTAGGATACCCCTACCTCATGATAAAAACGTCATCCTACTGTTCGCGAATGAGTGAATTGTGTGTGCATTTGTTTGTTGCATATCATAATCATACAATAGAAAAATAAAAGAAAAATCTCTCAAAAATATTTTTACAATAAACACCCTTATCTTGAACAGTCTGCATTTTAGCTAGCCTAGTTTCAGGTTCTTTATAAGCTAAGTAGTCACGCAGTCCGACAGAAGAGATAAAGGATGCTAAAACCATTATTTTGCAATAAACCACTTTTATCTCGGACAGTCTGCCTTTTAGCTAGCCTGGTTTCAGGTTCTTTGTAAGCTAAGTAGTCATGCAATCCAATAGAAGAGATAAAAGGTTATAAAAATCAAATAATCATAATAAAAGAAAATGGGACCCTGTTCATAAGCATCGAATTCATGAACATTCATATAGGTAGTTTCTCTTTCTTTTGAAAAAAATACAAAAAACCAAAAGCTATCATGCATCACGTAGAAAATAAAACATGATAATGTTTAGGAAAAACAAACACTTACATGCATACATGCATTTTTGTTTCTAGAAAAATGGAGGGGTCCAATAGACAGTTGAAGAAAGTGGACATTCCCCGATATCATGTAGAGAAGATAGAATGGTTGTGTGCATTGATGCCACCCGAGGTCCACTCTGACTTCGAAAAATCTTATGGACAAATTCTCGATCTATTGAACATCTATGTCGACCTCATCTTCATCAGGGTTTTGATCCATTTTTGGAACTCCAGTCTACACTGGTTCGAATTTTCGCAATTTGATCTGGTACCAACTTTGGAGGAATATGAAATAATGTTGAGATGACCCAAATCAGTCGGGGTCCATATTCGTCACGAAGCATATATTCCTGCAGCCAAATTCACCGTCATCATCCAATTGCCACTTCATGAGGCTGCCCTGATAGTAAAAGGGAATATCCAGGGTTGGAAAGTTACGATGTTAGAAGACCATCTGTCCTCTTTGGCTGATAAGGCAGATTGGTTTGCCTTTAACAAAACCCTGGCTCTGATCGTGTTTGGGACTATACTTTTTCCCTTTCACCTTGACACAGTAGATTAAGTTGTTATGGATTCCTTTTTTGCCTGGGGCGTGCACTAGAATAGTCTCTTGCTTGCGCTTCTTGCCGACACCTTGCTTTCGGTTGAGTTCTGTAACCAAAAGCAAGGAAGAACACTCAGATGTTGCTCTTCCCTGCTATTCGTGTGGGGTATCATGCACTTCTATGCCTCTAGCCACATGGGGATGTTCCTCGATCCTTTGAAAAGCTTCTAAAAAATCCCTCTCCACCGATGTCTAACCATGGAGTGGAAGGTCGAACTAGAACAATGGAATGTCAACTGCTTATCTTGGGCATGTCCTTGGTTCCAACCCGACCCTATTCTCATCAGATGCGAAGATTATCCGAGCGTACCATTAGTGGGTCTCAGAGGTTACATAGCTTACTGTCCAAAAGTGGCTATGAGACAACTCATGACAACCCAAACCGCGTTGTCACGGGAAGAGCTCGAAGGATTGTGTTTCTTCAGAGACCCATGCAATGTTGCAAACTCACTTGTCGTATGGAGAGCGTTGGAGAAACTAGTCTTTATGGGAGATAGAGAGCTAGGCAAAACTCGGGTGGCTGTTTCTAGTGATTATGAGGAATGGAGGAGATGCAGAGGGATGTCACAGCCATCCGCCCCACCTACTGCACCATCAACCAGTGGAGAGCTCCAAACTTAAGTTGACGCCTTGACCCAAAGGATAGAGATCATGGGAGCCCAGATGAGGGCTCTTGAGGAGAAAGAACAAGAATCTATCCTTACCATTGACAGTCTACAAAGGCAGTGCAAGAAGAAAGATCAAGAGATAGAGCGCCTCAAGGACTAATGTGTTGACTCCAGTGAGAAGGTTATCTGAGCATCCAAAGTTGCCATAATAAACTCGGATAATCAACTCCAAGAGATAACCGCCAAATAAGTACACCTTGAGGTTGAATGCGCAAAGCAGGCATAGACGATCAAGGGAATACTACAAGATCTCGCAAAAACTCGGTCTAAAATACGTCAAGGAAGGGAGACCACCCAGAGACTTAATAGAAGCCTTACTGAGCTACGCTGCAAAGAAAGAGACGGGTTATCTCAGTACAGCCAAGTTCTGCAAGAGAGAGAGCGAGCCATTGAGAGACTTGATAATTTACAAGCCTTGGTCGTCCAGCAAGAGGCAAAAATAAAAGAGGCTCAAAAGTACAGTGAAGATATGAGCCAGACGATCCACCAACAGTCTGAAGCACTCGCTCATCGCGTACGGGAAGCCAAAGAGGAATTGCGTAGAAATCAAAACCCTCCTGTGAGTTTCCTTAGGCTTTTCCGTTTTTGTCAAAATGTGCTTCGTAGCATGGTATAGGGGAATGTACATCTTCTCTAAATAAAAAAAAATACCTTTTGTTTATTCAAACAACTATCTACTTGCATTCATTTCATTCATAAGTTGCATACTTGCATATCCCTCCTTCACTTTTAATAAATAAGATAATAAAAAGGAAAGATTAACTGATACATCTTTTGCATTCAGAAAGATGGAGAGAAAACCGTTCATAATCAAGTTCTCCCCAACGGTCGATCCACCCCAAGAGGACAATAAGCCTCAGTCATTGGTCATCAAAGTCGATAAAAAAGAAGGGGCAAGGACGCCTTTGCGATTATTTGTGCCCCGTCCTTTCCCCTATGATTCAAATAAAGTTGTACCATGGAGATATGGGGAATCTTCACCCACTAAGGAGAACGTCTCCAATATAGCCGGCATTGGGGGCATGACAAGAAGCGGAAGAATCTACTCCCCCAAGGAGTCGCAAGAAGATGCCCCCAAGAATAAAGAAAAGAATAAACAAATCGAAGAGAAAGAAAATAAAGAATCCAAGGAGGAGACTAATGAGCTGCTCCAATTTATAAGGTAGAGCGAGTATTCCATCATTGATCAACTCAATCACACACCTGCAAAGATAACTTTGTTCTTACTAATGATGAGTTCGAAATCGCATCGAAATGCCCTAATGAAGGTCTTGGGTGAAGCGCACATACCTCATACAATATCCCAAGAAAAATTTGAGAGGATCATTAGCTACATCACAACCAGTGATCACCTCACCTTCACAGATGAAGAACTCCCTCCTGAAGGGTCAAGCCATAACAAGCCCTTGCATATCTCCATCAAATGCAAGGATTATCTCATCACCAAAGTTCTTGTGGATAACGGGTCATCCTTGAACATGATGCCCAAGTGCACACTCGACAAGTTAACCATTCAAGGAACCCGCATGCGCCTAAGCAGCACTATCGTTTGAGCCTTCGACTGATCCAAACGAGAAGTAGTTGGAGAAATCAATCTGCCAATCCAAATTGGTCCCACTATCTTCAACGTCAATTTCCACGTGATGGATATTACTCCAGCATAGAGTTGTCTCCTTGGCAGACCTTGGATTCACGACGCTAAGGCAGTATCTTCAACGCTCCACCAAAAGGTCAAGTTCATAGTAGACGACAAATTGGTCATGATCCAAGCTGAAGATGACATCTTGATAAGTGGACCATCTATCCAACCTTATGTGGATGCAGCTGAAGAGGCCCTTGAAACATTCTTTCAAGAACTTGAAATTGCCAGTGTAGAGAGACTTCCCGATAACACGAAGGTAGCCCGCATGATGATGAAGTATGGTTACCATTATGGCCAAGGGCTCGGTGCAAGCTCCCAAGGAAT
The DNA here is from genome assembly GCA_963425845.1 of Sphenostylis stenocarpa. Classification (NCBI taxonomy): domain Eukaryota; kingdom Viridiplantae; phylum Streptophyta; class Magnoliopsida; order Fabales; family Fabaceae; genus Sphenostylis; species Sphenostylis stenocarpa. The sequence goes on from OY731404.1 coordinate 64,809,083, forward strand.
AAAGGAACCCCCAGAATTTAAGGACAATCCCCTGAAGCATGAACTAGGATACGACCCTACAAAGGGCCGAACTGTGAGAAGAAAAGGGAAGTCTCCCCTCCGCACACTCAAGCAGATCTTTCGAAGTGAAGAGATACAAGCGTCAAGAGCAACTATAGTCATTAGGAGTTCTCCCCTCCACACACTCAAACAGATCTTTCGAAGCGAAGAGATACAAGCGTCGAGAGCAACTATAGTCATTAGGAGTTCTTTTTCCTTTCTTAAGGGATGTAAACCCAATGATTGTTAGAGATTATCCCTCGGGGCTAGCCCTACCCCCGGGCATCTTAAGGGCACATATTCCCCTCTTAATTAATAAGAATACAATTCTTAATATCTGCTTCTCTTCTTGCTATTCATGTATAAACCTCATAATAATCATGTTTAAGCAAACGTTTTCAAAAGTGTGTCAAAATAAGCAAAACGCGCCATCACCAAAAATAATCAAACTAATTGACTAGAAACATAGAATAAGGTTTTACCTCATCATAATAAAACTGTGTTTCACCAATATTGTGTAAAAAAAGAAAACATAAATCAAAATAAGCCCATAAAAAAGCCAAAGGACAAAAAGAAAAGGGGGTAAAATTACTCGGTAGGAAACCCACTCAAGGGGGCTATGCAAAAATTAGGGTTGACCCGCTAGGAAACCTGAACAACAATAAAGGGTAGTCTAGGCAGAAGTTAGGGTCACAAAATAAGATCCGCTAGGATTCCCAAAATAAGAAAAAAGGAAATCTAGACAAAAGTCAGGACCAAAACACAATATCCTAGTCTGAAAACCCAAAGGGCAGTCTAGGAAAGTCAATCAGCCATAAGAAAGCAATAGAAATCAGCTAAGACATAGATCCTCAAAACAAAACATTTGTTTAATATTATCTTAAACACATTGACCAACCCTGGCCAGCCATTCTTACAAAATTCCCCTCTGAATAAAATAAAAAAAATAATAACCGTCTAAAACACAAGCCCTTCAATAAATTATCCTCTTACTTCTTTTCTCTTGACCCTTATCACAATATTTTGATAATTAATGAGGGAATATGGAGGCATATAATCAACAAGAGGATTGAAACCTCCAGAGGAAGGAAAAATTACACCAACATTGCAAGTTTGCTCCTCAGTCAACAATTATTTTTCGATCATAGTAAGTCTGGAATGGTATAAACAAGTACAGCTAAAGAACGACATCAAAAGGGCCTCTTCTTCAAAAGACACATCAGTTAATCCTTCTGAAAATTTAACTAAATAGTATTATAGGACACATAACATGAAAACATTGCATGCATAGATGTTTGTGAACAGGGTCCTATATTCCAAAAAAAAAAAAAAACTTAGAAAAGCCCAAACGACCGTCTCACCATTCACTAATGGCAAGACCGCTGCCTCGTCATTCGCTGAAATCGAGACCACCGTCTCACCATTCGCCAAAGGCGAGACCGCCGTCTTGCCATGTTGCGAAGAGCGAGACCGTCGTCTTGACATTCCAAACGGCGGTCCCGAACCCTGAAAAATCGAGACGACCGTCCTGACTCCCAGACGACGGTTCCGACCCTAAAAAAATTTTCTATATATAGGGGCTTTTGGGTCATTTTCAAAGCATCTCATTCCTGCATCTTCTCATACATCCTCATACATACTTGAGTGTCTTTGAGCAAAATGCAAGAAGGCGAGTCTTCCAGGCCCCGGAAGAGAGGTCGGGGATCCGGCCAGAGCACCCCGGCACCACAGGCCTCACTAGATTCGACTCATCTCATGCCGCAACACTAGGCCAGGCTTGATCATATTAGGAGCTACTCCTGGCACCCCCTGATGCGCTTGGATTTCAGCATCCTGACCGAGTTCGGTTGGGACGAGGATGTATGAGGCTACATCCACAGTATTGGGTGGGACTTCCTTCTCTAAGACCCTCCTACCCGCATCTAACGCGAGGTTGTGAGGGAGTTCCTCGCCTCTGTTAGAATCGCGCAGCGGAATGATCGCGTGGTCGGACAAAAACCAAGAGGGGGGGGTGAATTGGTTTCTTAATAAAAATTAGGTTTTCAAAATTTTTCCCAAATTTTACCGATAAAAAACTTTGTAAATGTAAATAGAGAAGAGAAGAGAATCTTACACAGGAGATTTATACTGGTTCGGATCAAAAGACCCTACGTCCAGTTGCTAATCACTCAACAGAGGATTAACGCTGTCACTATGATCAAAGTTGTTACAAACAAATTACAATGAAAAGATAAAGATAAGAAAACACCTCTCTTGAAATCCACAAGAGATGATGAACAGCTTTCCCTAGAGACGGCACAACACACAATCCACTAAGAACTCCACTTAGTGATTCTTATCGCTTCTAGCCCACACCAGGTTCCAAAAGCCCCCTTTCCTTGCAATAAACAGTTCTCTGGCACTCACAACACTTAACTTTTGTATGGAAAAGGTTGTTCTACTTTCTGAGTGCCAAAGGAGAGTTTAAGTAGGGAAATTAGGGTTTAGAAATTGGGGATTTCGAAATTAGGGTTCTTGGTAATTGGATTTTCGAAAATAGGGTTGATTTGAAATTTAAAAACAAAAACAGACTGAAATAATCGATTAAATGGAGTTATAATCGATTAAAACAGAGCCAAAAACAACAGAACCCAAAACCTCTCTGTTTTAATCAATTATTAGACGTTTTAATTGATTATCAGACGTAATAATCGATTATTTTGAATTTTAATCGATTAAAGCAGTGAGTTTATACAGAAAATGGTCTTCTCACTGTTTTAATCGATTATTTCCCTATATAATCGATTAAAGCCGAGCCTGGATGATATATTTGGGCTTTTTGAAGCTTCTAAGTTGCAGACTATGTACCGGCTATCTCAAACTCTAAAATTACAGACTCAATCAAATTAAAACAGAGTTATTATACTACAAAACAAGTCTTCAATACTCTAAGTCTTTGAGTTCTTGAATCATCATCAAAATCATCAATCTTCATGTTCATTAAGTGCAACATCAAGTCCTTGAATGTTCAACAATCTCCCCCTTTTTGATGATGATCAAAATGATCTTTTAAAGCCCTTGTAATAACCTGTTTTATCTGTCATACTAACAAACACATCAAACATACCAGATAATATTTAAATGCAATTCATAAGAGGCTTTAAATTTTTCTCCCCCTATTTTGATTATAATCAAAAAGAACTCTGCAATAACAATCATAAGAGCTCCCCCTCAAAATATGCATAAGTTGGAGAAGACTCCCCCTCAATCAAAGCATTAAAGAAACATCATATTTTATTTCAAAAGTGTCAATATAGTACATCATAAAAGAAGAAAATCAACAAATTTAAAATTCTTCACTATCATCATCATTAAAGTGTGCATTAAATATATTTTCTTAACGGCACACTTTTTCATCTACATCAGATATACGGCGAATTAATTCCTCATGTCGTACACTAGAAAGATTAAAGAATGATTGCATCCTCTGATTCATGTCAGATAACATATCTTCCATGGATTGTCTTGGTTCATGGTGAATAGAGGAAGTTCCAGCATCTTGGATTTGGTCAGAGGGAAACTCAGCAGCTGGAGGCATATCTTCATCAGAATCGTCATTAGCATCCCCTTGATTAGGAACGTCATCTTTGTGAACATAAATATCATTGACTCGCACCATTTGGAGTTGAATCAATGTGCTGTCCAACATGCGGTTTAAGTTGTTTGTTCTAACTGCTTGTTCACCTTCAACATTCACTCCTTTATATTCAAGAATACGGGAGACAAGGAGGGCATATGGAATTTTGAAGGTGGGATGACGTTTTGCTTTAAGCATGGTCATTGTGACAAGAACACCCCAATCTAAAGGTTCATTATTCATTATGGCATGAATAATTCAAAGATCAATGGAAGAGCATTGGGCATGATTCGTAGCCCTGGGACATAAGATCCATACAAGTAAATGTAGAAGCATGCGTTCTTCCTTCTTTAAAGGTCTAACATGAAGGATACGTCCAATTTCCATTGAGGGATTCCGCAGAAAAGAGCGATAAGGTAGGAACCTGTCAAAGTCATCTAGCTCACCATATACGTTAATAGCATCTTCTCTAATTGGAAAGTGAGCAACATTCTCCCAAATATCATCATCAAGAATTACTGTAACCCCTTTTACACGGGATGTAGCAATTTGATCTCTAAATTTGAATCTAGAGTAGAATACCCTAACCAAGTCAGGACAATACGTACCTTGCATTTGGATAAACGGGAGAACTCCTTGAATTTCAAGAAGATTAGGAAAATTGAATCCCCTATGAATGAATTGCTCTCCTATAAGAAATTTGGGAGAAATAATAGCCTTTTCCTTCCAGTAGGTTAGAAATTCTTGTTGGCCATCTGCATCAGAGATCCATCCTTCTACAGAATTAGGACGGGGATGAGAGGAGGGTGCAGATCTCCTTCTAGTTGGGATCTTAGGGCGAGAAGATGAGGCCATTTGAAATAGTAGATGAATATCAAGAAAATCTAGAAGGACAAGTGATGGAATAAAGTGAAAGAGAGGATAATAAGGCAAGAAAGCTTGATTTCAAGAGTTAGTAGTGAGTAGAAGTGAACTAGAGGTCTCTATATATAGCAAAATCATGTCCAACGTTCATATAGAAGAGAATGGAGACCAAAGAGCCGTTGGCAACGGCTAGAAGGCAAAACTGGTCGGGTTTAATTGATTAAAATTCAGAATAATCGATTAAACCAGTATCAGGTACATTTAATCGATTATTTTCAGCTGATAATCGACTATCAGCTGCTTTTAATCGATTATTTTGCGAAATAATCGATTATTCCAGAGACAAATACTCTGTTTCGGATGTTTTGAGGGCAAATAATCGATTATAATTCCAAGTAATCGATTATTCCAGAGAGGAATGTCCTGTTTTGAGTGTTTTAACACATGATAACCTATGAACATCCTATATCACGAATTATAACATTACAATCATCCAAAAACAGTAAAATTAAGCAGAATTTAAGCTATTTCTAATATCCCTAAGTCTCTTCTAAGATCATAGAATCTATCCTTGGGTAGAGGCTTAGTAAATATATCTGCTAATTGACGTTTGGTATCTACATACTCTATTTTACAGTTTCCTTTGCTGATATGATCTCTTAAAAAGTGATGTCTTATTTCTATATGTTTAGTCCTAGAGTGCATTACTGGATTCTTAGTTAGATTTATTGCACTCGTATTATCACACATCAAAGGTATGTCATTTAAAAAGATACTATAATCTTCTAATTGTTGTTTCATCAACAGAATTTGAGCACAACAAATACCAGCTGCAATATATTCAGCTTCAGTGGTAGACAAAGCAACACATGCCTGTTTCTTAGAATGCCAAGATATTAAGGATGAACCTAACAAATGACATGTCCCACTAGTACTTTTCCTATCAATTTTACATCCACCATAATCAGCATCAGAATATCCTATTAAACTCATACAAACATCAGATGGATACCACAAACCAAGACCAGTAGTTCCTTTTAAGTATTTTAAAATATGTTTCACTGCAATTAGATGAGATTCTTTAGGACAAGCCTGAAATCTAGCACACACACAGACAGAATGCATAATATCAGGTCTACTTGCAGTTAAGTATAACAGTGATCCTATCATACCTCTATACATAGTTTGATTAACTTCCAAACCTGATTCATCCTTGTCTAGATAGCATGATGTTCCCATGGGTGTGTTAGCTTCCTTTGAGGTGTCCATACCAAACTTTTTGAGTATCTCTTTGCAGTATTTGGTTTGAGAGATGAAAATGCCATCTTTAAGTTGCTTGATTTGAAGTCCAAGGAAGAATGTCAATTCTCCCATCATAGACATTTCAAACTCTCCCTGCATTATCTTAGCAAATTCTGGCAACAGGAGCATAAGTTTCATCATAATCTATACCTTCCTCCTGACAATAGCCTTTTGCAACAAGTCTGGCTTTATTCTTTGTTATGTTTCCATCTTCATCAAGCTTATTTCTGAATACCCATTTAGTTCCAATAACTTGATGTGACTCTTCGCTTGGGATTAATTCCCAGACTTGATTCCTTTCAAATTGGTTAAGTTCTTCTTGCATGGCTATGCACCATTGATCATCTTTAAGTGCTTCCTCAATGTTTTTAGGTTCAATCTGTGACACAAAAGCAATAGACATACAGAAATTTGTCATATTTCTCGTTCTTACCCCTTTTGAGATGTCACCTATGATGTTGTCCATTGAGAGTCCTCTAGGTGATTGCCATTCTTTTGCTAATTGAGGATTTTGATAAGGCTCATTATTTTCCAAGTATAATTCATCAAGGGCCTCTCTTATGTATTCATCATCACCTGCAAGTTCTTTATTTGACTCAAGAGGATTTCCCCCAAGGTCTACAATCTCATCAAAGGTAACATGTATAGATTCTTCTATATTTAAAGTTCTCCTATTAAACACTCTATATGCCTTGCTATTTAATGAATATCCTAGAAAAATGCCCTCATCGGCTTTTGAATCAAATTTTCCTAGATTGTCCTTTCCATTATTTAGCACAAAACATTTACATCCAAAAATTTTCAAATGGGCAACATTAGGCTTTCTACCATTAAACAATTCATATGGAGTAGATTTAATAATAGACCTAATGAGCATTCTATTCAAAACATAACAGGCAATACTAACTGCATCAGCCCAAAAATATTTAGGAACATTAGATTCATTTAACATAGTCCTAGCAAGTTCCTCTAATGACCTATTTTTCCTTTCAACTACACCATTTTGTTGGGGAGTCCTAGGAGCAGAAAAGTTATGTAATATTCCATTTTCTTCACAATAATTCTCAAACTTTTCATTTTGAAACTCACCACCATGGTCACTTCTTAAAACTTTAATTCTTAGGTCTTTCTCATTTTGAATTTGTTTAGCAAACTTTCTAAAGACCTTAAAAGCTTCACTTTTCATAGTTAGGAAAAATGTCCAAGTATATCTAGAGTAATCATCAACAATTACAAGTCCATAATAATTTCAACCAAAGCTTTTTATCCTAGAAGGTCCAAATAAGTCTAAATGTAATAATTCTAGGGGTTTTGAAGTGGAAATAACATTCTTTGATTTAAATGATGATTTTACTTGTTTACCCTTTTGGCATGCATCACATAATCTATCTTTTTCAAATTTTAACTTAGGCAATCCAATAACTAAGTCTTTTGAGATTAATTTGTTCAAATGATGCATATTTATATGAGCCGCTCTCTTATGCCATAACCAAGGGTTCTCTTCCTTAGCAACTAAACATGTTATACTTGACTCATGCAAACAATCCAAATCAATCAAATATATGTTGTTATGCCTAATGCCTTTCAAAGCTACATTTTCGGAATCTATCAAGTGAATGGTGCAAAATTTGCTTTCAAAGATTACCTTGAATCCTTTGTCACATAATTGGCTTATGCTAAGAAGATTATGCTTTAAACCATCAACAAGAAGCACATCCTTAATCTCCAATGTGTTTGCACCACCTATGTTTCCAATTCTGAGAATCTTCCCTTTGTTGTTATCCCCATAAGTCACATATCCTTGTTCTTTGGCTTTGAAACTCACAAATTTCGATTTATCTCCAGTCATATGTTTTGAGCATCCACTATCAAGATACCACATAGACTTCTTTGATTTGGAAGTTTCCTACAAAACAAGAGCATAGTAAACTTAGGTCCCCATAACTTTTGGGTCCTTGGGGTTAGAGACAAACAAAATTATTTAACAATTGGAACCAAAATTTATTTACCTTTAGGAACACCAAAATGTTTAATTTTACATCTATTTGAGGTATGACCTTGTTTCATGCAATAAAAACATGCTTTTGATGTAGCTATGGAATAAGATGCATTATTTACCAAACATGCTCTAGATCCTTTTTCTACCCATACTCTTTTCTTTTTAGTTTTACCATTTTTCAAAGGAACTCGTTGATTTACACTATTTTGTGCAAACCATATTTCATGCTTCTTAAGTCCATCTATTTCCTTTTCGGCTTTGTCTAGCAAATGGTTAAGAATATCTATGTCATATTCATGCTCTTTACAGTTTGCACATGCTAAGTTTTTATCCTCATCTAAACATACAATTTTCGTATTAACTACCTCCTTTTCTTCTAAACATGCAATTTTCAATTTTAAGGACTCATTTTCCTTTTCGGATCTACTTAAATTCTTCTTTAAAACTTTATATTCATCTTTCAAATTCTTAAAAGCAATAAATAATTCATTATAAGCATTTTGCAATTCATCATGGTCATTTTCATCACTAGAAGATGAGTCGGAATCACTAACCTCAAAATCCGAAGATATGTTGTCATTTACCATTAAGCAAATGTTTGCTTCTATTTCCGAGTCACTTGATTCCGAACTTGAATCACTGTTGTCCCAAGCAATATAGGCTTTCTTCTTGAATTGCTTTTTGCCCTTGTTTTCATCGTTTTTCTTGTTTGGGCATTCGGTCTTTACATGCCCTGCTTCACCACAACCATAACATTTTATATTTACGGAAGTACTTTCTCTTACCTTTCCTTTACATTTGAAGGGATGTCTTCCTTTTGCTTTCATGAATTTGGTGAACTTTCTTATAATAAGACTCAACTCTTCTTCATCATTTTCCGAATTTTCTTCTTCTTCCTTTTTATTTTTACCTTTGTAAATTTCGGTTTTGAAGGCAAGGTTCTTCTTTTGGTATTGACCTTCTTCCTCATTTAGCCTTCCAAGATCAAGCTCATGCTCTCTAAGCTTTCCAAATAACGCCGCCATAGACATTGTGGCAAGATTTTGTGACTCCGAGATGACCGTCACCTTAGGTTGCCATTTCCTATCCAAAGATTTCAAAATTTTAACATTTAATTCATCAACGTCAAAAATTTTACCTAGTCCGGTGAGATGGTTCACGATATGAGTGAAACACTTTTGTACGTCAAAGATCGTTTCGCCTGGTTGCATCCGGAACATCTCATATTCTTGGATTAAGGAATTTTTACGTGCTCTTTTAACGTCGTCAGTTCCTTCGTGGGTCACCCTTAGCATTTCCCACATTTTCTGTGCACTTTTACAAACTGAAATTCTATAAAACTCGTCAAGGGTTAGAGCAGATGAAATAATATTTCTAGCCCTAACGTCAAATTGGGCTTTCCTATTTTCTTCTGCAGTCCATCTTGAAAAAGGTTTAAGAACGTCAACACCGTTCTCAGTAGTTTTAGGAACAAATGGACCGTTTAAAATAGCGTCCCAAACGCCTCTATCAACAGACTCTAAAAATATTTGCATACGTACCTTCCAGAAAGGATAATTTTGACCCGCAAAAAGTGGGGGTCTGTTGATAGACGCACCTTCGGCAAAAGTTTGATTTTGTCCGGCCATTTTCGAAAATTTGAATGACTATCAAAGCAAGCTCTGATACCACTTGTTAGAATCGTGCAGCGGAATGATCGCGTGGTCGGACAAAAACCAAGAGGGGGGGTGAATTGGTTTCTTAATAAAAATTAGGTTTTCAAAATTTTCCCCAAATTTTACCGATTAAAAACTGTGTAAATGTAAATAGAGAAGAGAAGAGAATCTTACACAGGAGATTTATACTGGTTCGGATCAAAAGACCCTACGTCCAGTTGCTAATCACTCAACAGAGGATTAACGCTGTCACTATGATCAAAGTTGTTACAAACAAATTACAATGAAAAGATAAAGATAAGAAAACACCTCTCTTGAAATCCACAAGAGATGATGAACAGCTTTCCCTAGAGACGGCACAACACACAATCCACTAAGAACTCCACTTAGTGATTCTTATCGCTTCTAGCCCACACCAGGTTCCAAAAGCCCCCTTTCCTTGCAACAAATAGTTCTCTGGCACTCACAGCACTTAACTTTTGTATGGAAAAGGTTGTTCTACTTTCTGAGTGCCAAAGGAGAGTTTAAGTAGGGAAATTAGGGTTTAGAAATTGGGGATTTCGAAATTAGAGTTCTTGGTAATTGGATTTTCGAAAATAGGGTTGATTTGAAATTTAAAAACAAAAACAGACTGAAATAATCGATTAAATGGAGTTATAATCGATTAAAACAGAGCCAAAAACAACAGAACCCAAAACCTCTCTGTTTTAATCGATTATTAGACGTTTTAATTGATTATCAGACGTAATAATCGATTATTTTGAATTTTAATCGATTAAAGCAGTGAGTTTATACAGAAAATGGTTTTCTCAATGTTTTAATCAATTATTTCCCTATATAATCGATTAAAGCCGAGTCTGGATGATATATTTGGGCTTTTTGAAGCTTCTAAGTTGCAGACTATGTACCGGCTATCTCAAACTCTAAAATTACAGACTCAATCAAATTAAAACAGAGTTATTACACTACAAAACAAGTCTTCAATACTCTAAGTCTTTGAGTTCTTGAATCATCATCAAAATCATCAATCTTCATGTTCATTAAGTGCAACATCAAGTCCTTGAATGTTCAACAGCCTCTGTCACGATGGTGGATTTGCTGACCTTATTCCCCAGTGTCCCTTCGGCGAGGATGGTCTTGTACTACATGAACGGGACCTACATGACGATGACGTTGGATGAGTTCAATGTCACTGTCGCCGCCTCCCCGAAAACGGGGGCGCGGTCGGAGCGACGCGATGGTTTTTTCGACCCTTTTTGATTTTCGCGTTTTTTTATTGGTGGTTACAACGCCTTTAGGCTGTCCGATAACCGGGCTAACCTAAGGGCGAGGTTTTCAAAAGTATCCCTGGGCTGTCCGATAACCGGGCTAACCCAGGGACTTATTTATTTTAGGTTCTATGGAGTCGCCACCGATGTTTTTACCGGAAACATCGGAAAAGGGGTTGAAAAGGAGTTGGTTTTCGAAAACCAACTTTGGTCATTAGAACCAGAGTTGGGTAAGGGAGTTGGTTACGTGCAAAGGGAGTATTAGTCCCTTTACGACGCCCCTTTCGGGTTCCCTATGACAGGCCGGCTTATTTTATTGATAAACTAGAAAAATACACTTTCGTCCTTTTTATTCTGCGGAATTTAAAAGTATGACTACATGGCCCTAATATCTATTGCATAATTTAAGATACAAACGGTAAAGATGAAGGGAGAGAATTTGAACCTTCGAAGCATGCTTTTTATATTAATTCTCTAAAAAATAGGGTGCTTTACGGCAGCCCTTCACTCTACAAGACGTCGGAAAACCTCTCGAACGGCGAAAATCACTCTTGAAAGCACTCAGAAGCTCCGGAAATGCGTCGGAGGGATTCTAGAGAGAAGTTTTTAGAGAGAAGGGAGAGCTATGCAGCTGTGGTGTGTGGAAATGAGGGGGAGAGAGCCCCTATTTATAGGTTTTCGCGCTGTCAGGTGGCGAGACCGCTGGTCTCGTCTGACAGGGTCGAGACCGCCGTCTCGTCCAGCGAGACCGCCGTCTCGACCTGTCAAAATGGCGAGAACGCCGTCTGGGTGAACGAGACCGCTGTCTCGTCCTTCGCGGGTGGCGAGACCGCCGTCTCGTTAAGCGAGACAGCGGTCTCACCTCCTACGTGAAGCGAGACGGTGGTCTGGGTTGTCCAGAAGGCGGTCTCATCCCTTCAAAGCGAGAAAACTTATTTTTTGGTACAGAAACTCCCTCCTATCCTAGTATGGGGCCTAATAGTCTCTCCTAATGGCTTGTTAGGCTTGTCCATCTTCAAATAGGAGGTCTTCTGGTCTTTATTTGGAGGCCGGGCAAGATTTGGGGTCTACAGCTGCCCCCCCTTTATCCGTCCAGTCGACTGCTGGCCTTCTGTGTCAGGATGATCGACTGGGGGGGTAAAGGAGTTGACCCTCTTGCCCGGTTGCCCTTCAGACGTCCCTTCTTGCGGCGGTTGATCTTCTGAGGAAAACTTTCGTGTTCGTGCACTTCCGAGATACTACTTCTGACGTAGCCGATCCCTTCGGTGAGAACGTGGTAAGACCTCAGGAACTCCTTCTGACGGAGCCGATCCTTTGGTTGATGGGTATGAACCCCCCATCAGGGTGGTAGTTGCAGTCCGTTGTGTGGGACCGGTGGTGGTGGCGGCTTACTGCTCGGGTAGCTCATGTGCCGATGTTAAACCTTAGGATGCTCCTTCTGACGGTAGCCGATCCTTCGGTTGATGGGTATGAATCCCCCATCGGGCTGGTACGATCAGTTGTGCGGGACTCGGATGGGTATGAACCCCCATCGTGGTGGTACAGTCCGTTGTAGCGGACTCGGATGGGTATGAACCCCCCATCGGGGTGATACAGTCCGTTGTGCGGGACTGGATGGGTATGAACCCCCCATCAGGGTGGTAGTGCGACTTACTGATCCGGCTCGAGCGCAGATCAGGCGCAGGTCTCTGGAGAGTGCTTTTTGTGTTGAGTTGACTGCTTTTCGGATTTCTTGAATAATCATCCGGGTCACGTCGGGGATTTTGTTGGTGTTCATCCGGCCTTTGTTGATTGCCGGGGATCCTTTTGTTTTTGTTCTTTTGGTAGTGATCATCCAATCCTAGCTGGTTGGTCGGATGGATTTTGGTTTTGTTCGGCTCTTGTCTGGTAGTCGAAACTTTGTTGGTTGGTGAGATGGCTTAATCCTGCCTTTTTCTTGCGGTTTTATTTCTTTTTTCTCGCAACTTCAGGATTTTGGCTTTTTCCTGAGCGTACTTCTTTTTATTCTTAGTTTTTCCTTTTTTGTTGCACTGACCTCTGGAAAGGATGGCGAAAAGATGTACGAAATTGTACCGGGATGCCTTTATGAAGATGATCTTCTTGGCATGAATGTCTCTTTCTTTTTTTGTCTATGTACTTTTGTTTATTTTACTTTTGACAAAGTCATTTTTGTGCGACTATTTGTGTGTGGATGCTATTTGATGCAGTTTTATTTTAGTTGAGGACATCTAGAAGGTGATCGGTATTTTCCTTCTTTTTGTTCTCTCGTGATTATTCTTTTTGCACTTTTTGTTTTAACCCTATCTTTTGCCTAGACCGCCCTTTGCGGGTTTTCGATCTAGCGGGTTTTGATTCTTTGTTTTGAGACATTTTGATGGGCCTTTTTTCTTTTTACGAAAGCCTTATCTTTTGCCTAGACCGCCCTTTGCGGGTTTTCGATCTAGCAGGCTGCCTTGTACTTTTTACTTGGGACGGCCCTGGTTGGTGATGTTCGTCTTTTGTTTTTATGTTTTCTCGAATTGCTTGTTTTATGCATGCTCATATTTCATTAATACAGAGGCATTTACACAAGTAGGTAAAGAGGGAAAAAACAACTTTATTGATATAAACAAGTGGTTTATTTTTTACATGGGGGTTTACAGAGGAATTTGTAAGCATGGCTGGCCAAGGTTGGCTAAACTGTATGAGGATGCCACAATCATGTCTGTGATCTCTGTTTCCCTGCTTTTCCTGGTCCCTTCGGTTGAGATGCTCGAATCTGGAGTGAAGACCATGCGGAGTCTGCTTGCTATTGTGGAGGTATTACCTTAGTCGCCTTTGCGGTTTTCGGCTAAGGTAATCATTGCTCTGTATATATTCTTTGTTTTTTTTTTTTTTTTTTTTTTTTTTTGGTGTAACCTCTACTTTTTGCCTAGGACGTGTCCTAGCGAGGTATGTAGGCCCTATCTTTTTCCCAGGACGCTCTTTGCGAGTTTTCATCCTGACGGGTCATGAGCAATGTCTTTTAGACGTAGTATTTTTTCACCGCATCTGAGTTGACAGGGTAACGGAGCTCTTCTCCATCCATGTTGGTGAGGATAAGGGCTCCTCCCGAGAAGGCTCGCTTGACCACAAAGGGTCCTTCGTAGTTAGCTGCCCATTTCCCGATTTTGTCTTTTTGGGCTGGAAGCAGTTTCTTTACTACCAGATCTCCTTCTTGGAAAGTGCGGGGATTGACCTTCTTGTCGTAGGCCCTCTTGATTTTCCTCTGGTAAGCCTGCCCCCGACATATGGCGTCCAATCGTTTTTCTTCGATTAGGTTCAATTGATCATACCGGTTTTGGACCCATTCAGCCTCTGTTAATTTGGCTTCCATGACAACTCGCAGAGAGGGTATTTCGACTTCTATTGGTAACACGGCTTCTGTTCCGTATACGAGGGAAAACGGGGTAGCCCCCGTAGAAGTTCGTACCGACGTTCGGTAACCATGCAAGGCAAAGGGGAGCATTTCATGCCAATCTTTGTAGGTGACCACCATTTTCTGAATGATTCTTTTGATATTTTTATTGGCCGCCTCTACTGCACCGTTCATCTTAGGTCGGTACGGAGAGGAATTGTGGTGCTGGATTTTGAAGTCTTGGCATAATTCCTCCATCATTTTATTGTTAAGATTGGTCCCATTGTCAGTAATGAGCCTATGAGGGATGCCATACCGATATATAATGCTTTTCTTGATGAAGGTGGTCACCACTTTTCGGGTTACATGTGCGTATGATGCTGCTTCAACCCACTTGGTGAAATAGTCGATTGCTACCAATATGAAGCGATGGCCGTTAGACGCTTTGGGTTCAATGGGTCCGATGACGTCCATGCCCCACATAGAAAATGGCCATGGCGTAGCCAGGTTACTGAGAGGTGCGGGTGGCACATGGATGTTATCAGCGTACACTTGGCATTTATGACATTTCTTAGCATATTGATGGCAGTCGGCTTCCATTGTGGACCAATAGTACCCTGCCCTGAGGATTTTCTTGGCCATGACATGCCCAGGTGCGTGGGTTCCGAAAGTCCCTTTGTGGATTTCTTTTATCAATGCTTGGGCTTCTTCTTGGTCCACGCACCTTAAGAGAGTAGAGTCGGGGCTCTTTTTGTAGAGGGGTCCTTCAATCAATGTGAACTCTATAGCCCTTTTGCGAATGGTTCGTTTATCATTGTCACTGATTCCCTTGGGGTACTCGCCCTTCATGAGGTACCGCTTAATGTCATGGTACCAGGGGTTTTGATCGCGCTCGCCACTTACTGCCATGCAGAAAGCCTGTTTATCATGCAGTTTGACTTGAATGATCGGCATCTCATGTTCCTGGTCCAGGGCAAACATGGATGATAGAGTGGCGAGGGCGTCGGTGTAGACCCCTAATTTTGCCCGGCCTCTCAAAATAAAAGCTAGAGGAACTTCGCCCGAAGATGGAGTTCACCCGGCTTCCCAAAACGAGAAGGACCTCCCACAACAAAAGACGGAGTTCACTCATTCACACAATAAAGGCCAAAAGAGACTTCCTACACAAAGACAAAGCTCGCCCGGCATCTTAATAAAGGCCAAGAAGACTTCCTATATGAAGATAAAGCTTCAACGGACACACATTGGCATCAATCTATGTCTGAAAAAGGAAAGGAAAGCTTCCCGGGGTCCCAGAACGCGAAGACTGGACAAAACAAGTCGAGACCACCGTCCCACGTCCCAACTGCCATTTTACAAGTGGGACGCGCGTCCCAAACTTGGGACGGCCGTCCCAAACCCCAGGGGGTCTCAGCCTTCGTTAATTTGCATTTGGGACGGCCGTCCCAACCCAGACTGGCCGTCCCAGATTGACACAACGTGAAAAACGCGTTTGGGACGGCCGTCCCAACTCAGACGGCCATCCCAAAGTTCCAGGCAGCGAAAAATGCTATAAATAGGAGCCTCATTTGTCTCATTTCACACACCTCAGACACCAGAGAATTCCTGGACTTGTCTTCTTCTCTCCCTCTCTCGAATGATCTTTCTGATTGCCTTTAATAGGTAACAATCAGTTAAGGAATTTGTATTCCGGCATTCGATTCTTCTAGAAATTTTAGTTGAGTCGAGTCTGTAATCGAGAGGAGAGTTGTTGTAGAGCGAAGGACTGCCGAAACACGTCCTCTTTGTAAAAGACTTATAATATAAAGCTTGCTACGGAGGTTTTTTCTCAATTCTCTTCTCCTTTACTGCTTTATTTACTTCTGTATGCAATGTAGATAAATCATGTACATAGCCATATTTATTAAATAAATAAAATAAGGGTAATCGCGTAATTTCTTGTAATCTGGACTTAAATGAATTAATCCGTCATAGGGAACCCGAAAGGGGCGTTGTGGGGTGCTAATACCTTCCCCACACGTAACTAACTCCCTTACCCGACTCTGGTTATAATGGCCAAGTTTGGTTTTTATCGAAATCAATGCCTTTTTCTCCTTTTCCAATGTTTATGGTCAAAACATTGGTGGCGACTCCAAAAGAACCCTTTTCGAAAACTTTGCTTCTATTAGAGGATAGTTCAGCGTTGAGCGCCTCGGAAGCAATGAACATATTTTTAACAAAAAACGCGAGTCTCAGCCATCTTTTCGCGACCGCTCGCAGAACGTTCGAGACGTCCCCGGGACGTCGGAACGGACGGCGGCGACAGATGGCGACTCCACTGGGGAAGTCCGAGAGTTGATCCCATTTAGTGACGGATAAATTCAAACTAAGTAAAGATTTGAAATTACGCCTTTACCCTTCTGTATGTTTATTGTATGGCTTTAAATAACTGCTGTATGATTATTTCTGCAATTGTTTGAAATATAAATTGCACACAAAAACCCTTGCACACAACAGTCCCTCTATACCCGGGGGCAAGAGTGATTACCTATAGGGAGTGGGTGGCAGATACGATCGGTTAGTTGGCACACGGGGCTACTACCGTTGTCGGAAAACCACCAACTCAAGGTGATAACTCTCTTCTTTTGATCTAAGGGTGTCGACACGGAGTTCCGTGCATGACCCGAGGATTGAGAGTTGAGAGGTCCCTATAATGGGGGCACCTTGGGGACCTTTGGCCTGGTGAGAACAGTTAGAACCACCTAAACCAAGCACGTTTCTGCAGGAAAATCCCACCTCGTGATTAAATAAGCGTGGCTCTGCTCGTGGATGTATGAATTGTGTGTGCATATGTTTGCTGCATTTGTATTGACGCATTAGCATAGGGTAATCATACAACAAACAAAAAAAATGAAAAACCCTAAAAATCACAAAAAAAGCGAAAAGATAAAAGGCCTTTATCTCGGACAGTCTTCAGTTAAGCTAGCCTGGTTTCAGGTTCTTTGTAAGCTAAGTAGCCACGTTGACCGACAAAAGAGATAAAAGGTCATAAAAAATAAAAACAATTAAAGCCATAAAAATGCCTTTTGCAATAAAAAGATTCTTGGCAAAGTCGTATCGTTCATACCACATCATCCAATAAGTTGTAAAACCAAGAGAGAAAATAAATGCACTAAGAAAAATATGCATCATTTTAATAAACCTCCTAAAAGTGGGTCTTAGGAGCGTTTTTTGGGAAAATTACTGGGCCAAATCGCCTTTGGCATTTGCAACTTGGTTCTTCACCCTTTTCTCTTCGTTTTGACATGCTGTGCGTCCAAATCGGACAACCCAGTCAAAAGTTATTCCACTTTCAATATATGCTGTCATAAAAAATATTTTTGTAGCGCATGCATAAAGCACATTCATTCTAGGATGCATTAGATATCCTTAGACAATAGTGAAAGAGGCCCAAGTGCGTTTATCACCTTCCTAGAAGAGATAAGTGCGTTAAGGTGTGTTGGCAACCTTTGAAAAAGGAAGTTATCACACTAAGGTGGGTATGGTACCCTTAAAACATAGGCTTTTGAGAAAATACCAAAGCTATTGTCTAAGACATATCTATTTCACACCGATCATTCATAAAAAAAAATAATATAATAAAAATCATCAAATCATTTAGAAAGTGGCTGGTCTTCTACCCGTCCTCACTCGTGCTCAGAAAGCCAAGAAGATGGAGAAATTAGAGGAGCAGAACCGTATACTCACCGCTGAGCTTAATGTCATAAAGGAACAAATGGTGCAGTTGACAGAGTTAATGTACCAACAATATTTCCACAATGAGGTCTCTGAACAACGAATTTTTGCCTTAGAGGAGAGATTAAGGGCATTAGAGGGATACAACTTTGATGTAAAGGAGGTAACCGATGTCAAAAATACTCGATTCCCTCCCAAGTTTAACAAATCCCACGCATCATTCAAGAAGTCCTTTGGCAAGAAGAAAGAGGGGAGCGTAAACCTCACTACCCCTTCTTCATCTTCACAATCATCTAGGCAGTCACGCAGACAAGAGAAGAAATTCACTCCCATTCCAACCTCCTATGGAAGTCTGCTGCCAGAATTGATAAAGGATCATCTCCTAGCATATGTCCCTCCAAAGAAGATGGAGCCACCATATCCAGAATGGTACAAACCTAATGAGAACTGCGATTACCATTCAGGTGCTCCTGGGCATTCCGTGGAAGATTGCATCAACTTAAAGCATAAGGTCCAAGATTTAATAGATGCGGGATGGATTACCTTTGACGCATCTACTCCAAAGGTGGACGACCAGCCTTTATCAAAGCCCGAGTAAAAGACGGGATAAGGGAGACCAGCAGATTAGGGCTCATCATTTTTACCATTTTTTGCAATAAACATAAAGAAATAATAAAAGCTTCCGATGTATCTCTCGTGATCCTCGCCCTTGATCACGAGATTTTTGATTAAAGTGGGCTTTGTATATATTTCTCTTTTCATCAATAAAATGAGGCATTTTTCATAATATTCATATGCTTCTCATTCTTTTCTCTCTCATTCCAAAATAATTGAATAAAATCTAGACCTAAATAAAGACCATATAAACAGTCATGTCTGTGATTGAAAAACTCCCTGGAAGATCTGAAAGCTAAAGATGAATAGATTGAATCAGACAGTGAGGAGGGGACCATTTCCTCGGACATGCAAAGACTGTTGGAGAAAATAAGCTCAATCAATACAGTCCTATCAGAAAAAAACTTAGGCCATCGATTTGGGACAAAAGAGAAAGAAGAAAATATCAGTACCCAAATTGATAATGTCAGGGAAGGAGTAATAACACCTTTGCGCTTATTCATGCCTTGTCCTTTCCCTTATACATCGGATAAAAGTTGTATGCACAAAAAAATTGTCCGTCAATGAAGATATCTCCAATATAGCCGGCATTGGGGGCACGACGGGAAGCAAAAGAATTTATTCCCCAAGGAGCTACAAGATAATGCTCCTAAAAACAAAGGAAAAATAAAGAAACCGAAGAGGAAAAGAAAAAAGAATCTAAGGGGAAGATTGAGCAGACCTTGGATTCACAGTGCTAAGGCAGTTTCTTCAACGCTCCACCGAAAAATCAAATTCGTGGTAGGCGACAAGTTGATCATGGTTCAAACTAATGACTACATTTGAATCAGCGAGCCGTCCACCACATCTTAAATGGATGCGGCTAAAGAAGACATTTGAAAATACGGAAAGACTTCCTAGCAGTTTAAAAGTGGCCCATATAATGAAGAGATATGGATACAGCCCAGGCAAGGGCTTGGAAAGGATGTTCAAGGAATAAGAGACATCCTAGATTTTAAGGATAATCCTTTAAAGAACAACCCTACAAAAGGACAAGTTGTACGATGAAAAGGGAAGTCTCCCCTCCGTACCTTAAAAAGACGATCTTCCAAAAAGGAGGGATATTAGCATCAAGGGTAGCATTAGTCATTAGATGTCCTTCTTCTGATTCTAAGGGATTTAAACCCAATGACTATTAGAGATCACTCCTCGGGGTGTGCCCGACCCCCGAGCATCTTTAGGGCACGCATTTCCCTGAAATTATAAAAGAATGCTATTCTTACTATCTACTTCTTTTCCTGCTAAACATGTCTAGACCCCATTAAAATAACCCTGTTTAGACAAATGTTTTGTTCCAAAATGCGTCAAAACGCCATACACAAAATGAAGCCAAAGTTAACATGATTGATTAGCTAGAGACACGAATAAGAAAATCGTGTTTCAACAATGTTTGAGAAAAGAAATTATTATTCAAAGAAGCCCGTCAAGGTCAAAAGGCCAAGACAAAAAAGATAAAAGGGCAAAATCCTAGGCTGAAAACCCAAAATGGCAGACTAGGAAAGCTAATCAGCCATAAATAGGCAGTCGAAGATGCCACCTCATTAAAACAAAACGTTTGTTTGAACTAGCCTAAACACAGACCAACCCTGGCTAGCCATTCTTACAAAAACTATTATTTCAAAAAAAAAAAAATCTCGCTAAAACACAAGCCTTTGCAATAAATCCCTTTCTTTCTATTCTCTTGACCCTTCATCATAAAGCATTCAAGTAATTGACTGGGAAATGTGGAAATATGGTGATCAATAGGAGGATTGAAATCCCTAAAGGAAAGGAAGAGGGGCATTGACATGACAATTGCCCTACATTCAAAATAATTACTCTTCGGTTATAGCAAGAAAAATCCAAGACGGCAAATCGGTACAGCTAATCATGTTGACGAAAGCACATGATGATGGAAGAAAGATTAGCAGAAGCTGAATGGGTTCAAAGCCGATATGACCAGCTAAACCTTATTGAAGAAAAACGGCTGAATATTATATGTCACGGACAAGCCTATCAAAGGAAAATAAAAAGGCTTACAAAAAAGGTCAACCCTCATATTTACCAAAAGAAGGATTTAATGGTAAATAAGTTGCTTCCGGCCCAAAACAATAAAATTGGAAAATGGGCACTGAACTACGAAGGACCCCTTGTGGTCAAATGAGCTTTCTCGGAAAGGGCTCCTATCCTCATCAATATGGATGGAAAAGAACTTCGACACCTAATCAACTCCGGTACGGTGAAGAAGTATTATGCTTAAAGACATTGCTCAAGACCCGTCAGGAATGAAAATCCGCAAAGGACATTCCTGGGCAAAAGATAGGGTCCATATCCCTCGCTAGGATACGTCCTAGGCAAAAAGAAGAGGTAAAAAAAAAAGTAAATAAATAAAAAAAACTAAGTAAGAGCAATAGTTACTTTAGTCGAAAATCGAAAAGGCGGCTAAAGTAACATTCTTCCAGAAGCAAGCAGTCTGCATGGTCTTCACTCGAGCTCGGGCATCTCAACTGAAGCAATTAGGAGAACCAGGGGCAGATATCATGGACATGATCTGTTTAAGCCTATACGAGTATAGCTAACCCTGACTACCCATTCTTCTAAATACCTTTTGTAATCCTTCTGTAAAAGAAATAAACTTTTGCTCATTTATCAATAAAAATTCCTTTTCATTTCCTTTCTCTTGACCAAATATTATGGAAATGCCTCTTTATTGATAAATCATAAATATGCGCAAAGACTTTTAATCAAAGATCAAGCATGCATCTAAAAAGAGGAAGCATAAAAATAATGATAGAATAAATGCCTGCTAGGATATTCTTAGGTAAAAACTAGGGTAGCCTGCTAGATCGGAAACCCCAAAAGAACGATCTAGGCAAAAGATAAGGCAAAAGCCCCCTAAGATATTTTAGGCAAAAATTAAGGCAGCCCGCTAGGTCGAAAACCTGTAAAGGGCGGCCTAGGCAAAAGATAGGGCTAAAACTAAAAGATGAGTAAAAGATGAGCCCATCATCCTAGTCATAAAGGAGGAGCCCATCGGCATATTCGTAAAAAGCTAACGGGAGAAGGCCAGTTACTTTCTAAATGTATCAAAATAAACATTAGATTGCATTTAGGACATTCACACACAAAGTAATTGCATAATACGACTTTGTCAAAATTAAGAAAAATAATTTCCTTCAAACAAAAATAAATAAACATGCATATAAGGAGGATAGCCTCCATGCTTGTGATTGAAAATAGGAGGCGCCAAAATCCAGTCTTCATATGAAAATCGCAAAAGGCGAAATCTGAACCACTTTAGCAAAATAAGGAGCTTCGAAGAAACTGGCTCCAACCACCAACCTTCTACACCAACAAGAGGAGGTACCTCAATAGGAAAAAGCCAATGGAAAAGCTCGATAAATCCCCAAGTGGATCCTTGCCTACTCCAAAGGCAACACAAAAATTATTTCATGACTCAGCATCATCACTTGAGTCATCAAACATAAATCATTTAAAGCCGCAATCAACATCCTTCCATCCAAGAAAAAGGAAGTCATCAATGTAGAAAAGCCAACGAAAAGGCTTAATTATCCCCAAACGGATCCTTGCCTACTCCAGAGGCAAAACAAAAAGATTACCTCACGACTCAGCTTCGTCGCCACATGAGTCATCAAACACACTCATGCAAGAGTCTCCGCTTCATCCCCCAATGGAGAACAAGGACTACATAAGATTCCATCAAAGAAAAATGGAGTCGAAATCCCCCACATCACTGGGGGGCAACAAAAATAAAAAAATCTTTCCACGACGGAGGCCACTACAGAAAGGCCACATGAAAATCCCCAAAAAAGAACGCGTCAAGAAAGTTCTACAAAAAGACAAAAAGAGGAAAATAAAATTTTTCCATCTTCCCGTTCAAATAAAAGCTTCGCAAAGCCAGGAGCCAAGACTCCATCATCAAAGTCGGATCCCCAGGGAGCCAACAAATTCCCCAGGGCCACTAAAAAGGAAAGAGAAGAAAAGAAAACCTCTTCATCCCCAGCAGATAATAAAAGGTCTGCGTGTACAAAAGGAAAAAGGCACACGCATTTAAAATCAAAAATCCAAAATTGCGAAAAAACATAATCGCGAGAAAAAAGCAAAAAACCCATTCCCAACGGAATAAGAGCTTAAGCAAAAACCAGCTCAAACAACGACGGCCAAATAAGGAGTCGAAAAAAACTCCATTTCTCCATAGAAGGACAATTCAAGATAGATCTCCGGGATGAAATTAATTCCCCGAGTAGATCGCAAAACAAGAAAATTTTTCCCCGAGTAAGCCTATCGGCAAGGGCAAATTACAAATTCATATCCTCGGGGAGTTAACCTTTCGGAACACCCAATATGAATATCCCCGACGAAGTACAAAATCTTCACTCCCAAGAATGCCTATGCTTACTCGGAGACAAGCGAAAGCCAATATCCCCAAGAAATGGGAAATCAACCTATAAGAGGTAATACAAGCACAAAGCTTTCAAAAGCATCCACCTACTCGGAGGTATTATCAAAAACAAATATCCTCAGGTAGAACATCAGCCTATTCAGAGGCGAAAAACAAAGCCTTCGCCACTATTGAAGCACCCGCCTAATCAAGAGGCACAATAAAAAAATCAACGAATCCCCAGTAGATTCCCGCCTAATCAAGAGGCACAACAAAATCCCCAAGTGGATCTTCGCCTAATCAAGAGGCACAATCAAGAAGAGAATTCAAAAATCTCCAGAGGATTCCTGCCTAAACAAGAGGCAACCAACAAAGAATCCCCGGCAAAGCCGGATGGCTAAACAGAAAAGCCAGAAACAAAGAATCCCCGGCAAAAGCCGGATGGCTAAAACAAGAAAAGCCAAAATACAGAAATCCCCGGTCAAAACCGGATGGCTAAAAGAAAAAGCCAAAACAATGGAATCCCCATGGCTAAACAGAAAAGCCAAAATCAAAGAATCCCCGGCAAAAGCCGGATGGCTAAAACAAGAAAAGCCAAAATACAGAAATCCCTGGTAAAACCAGATGACTAAAACAGAAAAGTCAAAAAGAAAAATCAAATTACTCCCCAGAAACGCATGACCAAAAACAGTAAGCCGTCAACTCATCTCCAAAAAACAGATGATCATAGGATTGACTACAAAAAAGTTCATCCTATAAGCCTTGCGAAAAAGGCTTATCATTCACACCGGGTGGGGGTGTGTACTCACCTAAGTCTTGTGAAAAAGGCTTATCATTCACACCGGGTGGGGGTGTGTACTCACCTAAGCCTTGTGAAAAAGGTTTATCATTCACACCGGGTGGGGGTGTGTACTCACCTAAGCCTTGTGAAAAAGGCTTATTATTCACACCGGGTGGGGGTGTGTACTCACCTAAACCTTGTGAAAAAGGTTTATCATTCACACCGGGTGGGGGTGTGTACTCACCTAAGCCTTGTGAAAAAGGCTTATCATTCACACCGGGTGGGGGTGTGTACTCACCTAAGCCTTGCGAAAAAGGTTTATCATTCACACCGGGTGGGGGTGTGTACTCACCTAAGCCTTGTGAAAAAGGCTTATCATTCACACCGGGTGGGGGTGTGTACTCACCTAAGCCTCGTGAAAAAGGCTTATCATTCACACCGGGTGGGGGTGTGTACTCACCTAAGCCTTGCGAAAAAGGTTTATCATTCACACCGGGTGGGGGTGTGTACTCACCTAAGCCTTGTGAAAAAGGCTTATCATTCACACCGGGTGGGGGTGTATACTCACCTAAGCCTTGCGAAAAAGGCTTATCATTCACACCGGGTGGGGGTGTCTACTCACCTAAGCCTTGCAAAAAAAGGCTTATCATTCACACCGGGTGGGGGTGTGTACTCACCTAAGCCTTGCGAAAAAGGCTTATCATTCACACCGGGTGGGGGTGTGTACTCACCTAAGCTTTGCGAAAAAGGCTTATCATTCACACCGGGTGGGGGTGTGTACTCACCTAAGCTTTGTGAAAAAGGCTTATCATTCACACCGGGTGGGGGTACATACTCACCTAAGCCTTGCAAAATGAGGCTTATCATTCATACCGGATGAGGGTAAGTACTCATCAAAATTTAGCAGAATGCATTAGGTGGAGTAAAAATACTCACCTAAGCATTTCAAAATTGGGTTGCTAAGACTGTACTTCTATTAGAGGATAGTTCAGTGTTGAGCACCTCGGAAGTAAGTACCCACAAAAGTTTAGCAAAATGCTAACTCATACCAAGTGAGGGTAGGTACTCACCAAAACCTTGCAGAACAAGGTTCATACCTAGTGGGGGTAGATACTCACAAAAGTCTAGTAAAATACAGACTTATACCGGGTGAGGGTAAGTACTCACCAAAGCCTTAGAAAAAGAAGGCTCAAACCAGATAGGGGTTAGTACCTATCAAAATATTTATCATCCGGAGGATCAGCAAGGAGCAGCATCCGGAGGACAGCCGGGCAAAAGGGTTAACTCCTTCCCCTACCAACTAATTTTGTTGGCATATTAAAAACCAACGAATTAGTTAGGCAGGTGAAGGGGGGGCAGCTGTAGACCCCTAATTTTGCCCGGCCTCTCAAAATAAAAGCTAGAGGAACTTCGCCCGAAGATGGAGTTCACCCGGCTTCCCAAAACGAGAAGGACCTCCCACAACAAAAGACGGAGTTCACTCATTCACACAATAAAGGCCAAAAGAGACTTCCTACACAAAGACAAAGCTCGCCCGGCATCTTAATAAAGGCCAAGAAGACTTCCTATATGAAGATAAAGCTTCAACGGACACACATCGAGATCAATCTATGTCCGAAAAAGGAAAGGAAAGCTTCCCGGGGTCCCAGAACGTGAAGACTGGACAAAACAGGCCGAGACCACCGTCCCAGAGTTGGGACGGCCGTCCCAACTGCCATTTTACAAGTGGGACGCGCGTCCCAAACTTGGGACGGCCGTCCCAAACCCCAGGGGGTCTCAACCTTCGTTAATTTGCATTTGGGACGGCCGTCCCAACCCAGACTGGCCGTCCCAGATTGACACAACATGAAAAACGCGTTTGGGACGGCCGTCCCAACCCAGACGGCCGTCCCAAAGTTCCAGGCAGCGAAAAATGCTATAAATAGGAGCCTCATTTGTCTCATTTCACACACCTCAGACACCAGAGAATTCCTGGACTTGTCTTCTTCTCTCCCTCTCTCGAATGATCTTTCTGATTGCCTTTAATAGGTAACAATCAGTTAAGGAATTTGTATTCTGGCATTCGATTCTTCTAGAAATTTTAGTCGAGTCGAGTCTGTAATCGAGAGGAGAGTTGTTGTAGAGCGAAGGACTGCCGAAACGCGTCCTCTTTGTAAAAGACTTATAATATAAAGCTTGCTACGGAGGTTTTTTCTCAATTCTCTTCTCCTTTACTGCTTTATTTACTTCTGTATGCAATGTAGATAAATCATGTAGATAGCCATATTTATTAAATAAATAAAATAAGGGTAATCACGTAATTTCTTGTAATCTGGACTTAAATGAATTAATCCGTCATAGGGAACCCGAAAGGGGTGTTGTGGGGTGCTAATACCTTCCCCACACGTAACTAACTCCCTTACCCGACTCTGGTTATAATGGCCAAGTTTGGTTTTTATCGAAATCAATGCCTTTTTCTCCTTTTCCAATGTTTATGGTCAAAACATTGGTGGCGACTCCAAAAGAACCCTTTTCGAAAACTTTGCTTCTATTAGAGGATAGTTCAGCGTTGAGCGCCTCGGAAGCAATGAACATATTTTTAACAAAAAACGCGAGTCTCAGCAATCTTTTCGCGACCGCTCGCAGAACGTTCGAGACGTCCCCGGGACGTCGGAACGGACGGCGGCGACAGTCGGCAATTTGGTTGTCCTCCCTAGGGATGTACTGGAAAGTGACGCTTTCCATTCTTGCGACCAGCTGGCGGATGTGCTCTAGATATGGGATCAATTTTGAGTTTCAGGTTTCCCATTCACCTTTAAGTTGATAGATGACAAGGGATGAATCACCGAATATTTTGAGCTTAGTGACCCCATGATCTAAAGCTGCTTGGATTCCTAGCGCACATGCTTCGTATTCGGCCATGTTATTGGTACAATCGAAATTAAGTCTGGCCGTTACAAGAATGTGTTTCCTTTCGGGGGATATCAAAATAGCTCCTATCCCGTGTCCAAGCATGTTGGAAGCCCCATCGAAGAACATGGTCCACATATCTTCTTTGGTCTCTTCATGTTCGATGCGCATGATATGCTCATCGGGAAAATCATCTTGTAAGGATTGGTATTCGTCTGTGGATCCATGGGCTAAATAATTTGCTAAGGGACTTCCTTTGATAGCTTTTTGGGTGACGTGAATGATGTCAAATTCTGATAGGAGAACCTGCCACCTAGCTATCCTTCCGGTCAGAATGGGCTTCTCGAAGAGTTATTTGATGGGGTCCATCTTGGAGACCAACCATGTTGTATGCCGAGCCATATACTGTCTGAGACGTTGAGTGACCCACACCAATGCGCAACAAGTTTTTTCGAATGGTGTATACCGGGTTTCATAACTCGAGAATTTCTTACTGAGATAGTAAATGGCCTGTTCCTTTTTCCTGGTTTCGTCATGTTGTCCGAGCACACATCCCATTGACTCTTCGAGGACTGACAAATATAGGATCAGAGGTCTCCCTTCAACGGGTGGTACCAACACTGGTGGATTGGTCAAACAGGTTTTGATTTTATCAAATGCTTGTTGGCACTCTTCGTTCCACACCGTTGGCTGATTTTTGCGCAACAGTTTAAAGATGGGTACACATTTATCCGTTAACTGTGCGATGAAACGGGCAATGTAGTTTATCCGGCCTAGAAAACCTCTGACCTCCTTTTCCGTGCTTGGTGGAGGCATTTCCAGAATTGCCTTGGTTTTATCAGGGTCCACCTCAATTCCTCTTTCGCTGACAATGAACCCTAGGAGTTTTCTTGATCGTACTCCGAAAGTACATTTTGCCGGGTTTAGCTTAAGCTGATACTTCCGAAGTCGATCGAAAAGCTTTCGGAGGTATCGAATGTGGTCCATTTCATTTCGGGACTTGGCGATCATGTCGTCCACATACACTTCTATTTCCTTGTGGATCATGTCATGGAATAGCGTGACCATAGCCCTTTGGTAGGTAGCCCCTGCATTCTTTAGCCCAAACGGCATTACCCGATAGCAGAAAGTACCCCATGGTGTAATGAAGGAGGTTTTCTCTCTATCCTTAATGGCCAGTTTGATTTGGTTGTACCCCGCATACCCATCCATGAAGGAATACAACGTGCTGGTAGCAGTATGGTCTACCAGTGTATCTATGTGTGGTAGGGGAAAGTCGTCCTTTGGACTTGCTCGATTAAGGTCCCTGTAGTCCACACACACTCTGACCTTCCCAGTCTTCTTGATAACGGGTACTATGTTGGCCAACCATTCTGGATATTTGGAGACTATCAAGAAATTGGCATCCAACTGCCTTTGCACCTCCTCCTTTATCATTAAGGACCAGTCGGGTTTGATTCTTCTGAGTTTTTGTTTTATAGGTCGGAACCCCTCTTTTAGCGGTAATCTGTGTTCCGCTATGCTCGTGTCAAGCCCAGGCATGTCATGATATGACCAAGCAAATACATCCATATATTCATTTAGGAGTTGTATCAATCCCTTTTTTGTGCTGCTTTCCATTCGGGTACCGATGTTCACCTTCTTCTCCTCCTCCTCCTTTCCCAAATTGAGCGTTTCTATTTCCTCCTGATGCGGTTGTATGATGCGTGTTTCTTTTTCCAGCATCCTTTGCATGTCCGGAGAAATGGTCTCCTGCTCACTGTCAGACTCAACCCATTCATCTTCCGTTTCCGGGGTCCACGGAGATTCACCAATCACAGACATGATATGTTTTAGGTTCTGTTTTAGTCATAGATTTTATTATTCATTTTATTTTTGAAAGAATAATAAATAGAAGAGGGAAAAGAATGAATATGACAAAATGCCTCGTATATTAATGAAGATGAAAAATGTATGTACAAGCCCTTTTAATCAAAATTCCTGCGGCCACGGGCGGGGACCGCAGGAGATATAGAGAAAAGACCCTAGGGCTGATCCTCCCATTCCTCCCTCTCTGCTATTCTGGCTTCGACAGAGGTTTGTCGTCCGTGCTGGAAGTGGAGGTGTCAAAGGTAATCCACCCGGTGTCATTAGTTCTTGGACCCGATACTTCAGGGTCAAGCAATTTTCTATAGAGTGCCGGGTGATCCCGAATGGTAAGCACATTTTTCGTTGGGTTTATACCATTCGGGGTAGGGAGGCTCCAACTGCTTCTTGGGAGGGGCGCAAGCCAGGAGCTTAGCCTCCAGTAGCTGAGGTAGCAGTAGTCCGTAGGAAGTGGAGATTGGAGTGAACTTCCTTTCTTTCTTGCGGGGCTGCCTGGGTGCTTGCGAGGTAGAAGAAGGAGTGGCGAAGTTGATTGCATGCACAGATTCGTCTTTCTTCTTGCTAGCAGGTTTCCTGAATGAGACGCAAGCTTGGGAAGACTGTGCTATCTTCCCGCTCCTTAGCCCCTACTCTACTCTTTCCCCCACAGTGATTATGTCCGAAAAAAGATTAGAGGTACTAGCTATCGCCTTATCATAGTATGCTCCAGTCAGTGAGTCTATGAACATAGCCACTGTCTCTTTGTCTGTCAAAGGAGGCTCTATCTGAGCTGCCATTTCCCTCCACCTTTGGGCATACATTTTAAAAGGCTCGTCGTTTCTCTTGCTTAGAGCTCTGAGATCTGACCTGTCAGGTGTCAGATCAATGTTGTATCGGTAACGACGGAGAAAAGCGTCTGCCAGCTGTTTCCAGTTCTGGACCTGCCCTCTCTCTAACTGCATGTACCAGTTAAGAGCCGTGTCCGCCAAACTCTCCTGGAAGCAGTGGATCAGGAGTTTCTCGTTGTCAGCATGGGCGGCCATCTTACGGCAATACATCGTAAGGTGGTTCTTTGGGCAGGTCATCCCGGCGTACTTGGGGAAGTCCGGGATTTTAAATTTGGGAGGGAAGCGGATGTCCTTCACGAGGCACATGTCGGCCACCTCTTTGACGTCGAAGTTATGCCCTTCGACTGCCTTCAGCCTCTCCTCCAGAGCGGAGAGTTGTTGTTTGGAGACTTCTGGAGTAAGGATACATGTAGTCTTGACATCCTTATCACCAAAGAAGTACTCTTCCTCCTCCTCCTCATGGGGAGGGATATGTTCAGCCTGGTCTTCGCCCTTAGTCTGCCCGTGGCGTACGACCTCCATTAACTGAGCTACTTGCTCGCGGAGGGTGTTAACCTCTGCAGTAAGCTTCCGGTTTTGCTCTTCCAGATTTTCCATTGCCCTTGCTTTTTGTGCACGAGTACGAGTAGGGAGAGGACCAACCACTTTCTAGAATGTCCGAAAAAGTTTATTAATGCATGTTGAGTGCTTGAACTAGCATGAGCGTGCTTATGCATGAGAGACTTTATTTACATGATGCTGAATGTGCTCTCATTTTTATTTTCTCTCTTGGTTTTTCTTTACTCATGATATGATGTAGTATGAATGTTTTGACTTTGTCGGGAGTTTACTTATTTTCTGGTATTTTTGTATTTTGATTTTTTTTGTTTATTTGTATTTTAGAGCCTTTTATCTCTTCTGTCGGAACTGCGTGGCTACTTAGCTTGCAAAGAACCTGAAACCAGGCTAGCTAAAAGGCAGACTGTCTGAGATAAAATATGGCTTTATGCGAAAGAATATTTATCGTCCCTTATCTCTTCTGTCGGAACTGCATGGCTACTTAACTTACAAAGAACCTGAAACCAGGCTAGCTAAAAGGCAGACTGTCCGAGATAAGGGTGTTTATTTGTAAAACATATTTTTTTGGTGATTTTATTTTATGCTATGCAACATACAAATGCGACAATCATATGCACACACAATTCGACCATCCCCGAACAGGCGAGATTTTCATTTTTATTGCGAGGTAGGGTTTTCCTGCAGAAAGGTGCATTGGTTAGGGTAGGTTCTAACTGTTCTCACCAGGCTAAGGCCCCCAAGGTGCCCCCATTATAGTGTCCCCACTCTCCAGCCGTCCAACCATGCTCAGCACTAAGGCCAGAGTTGGTCTTGTTGCCAAAAGAGGAAGGTTATCACCTTGAGTGGTGGTTTTCGATCACACTGGTGGGCACAAGGCCCTAATTGCAGCGAACCGTACCTGCCACCCACTCCCTATGGTTATCTCACTTGCCCCCGGGTATAGAGGGAACTGTAGTGTGCAAGGGATTGTGTGCAGTTTATATTTCAAGCAATTTGCAAGTATAAACAATCAACGATTTATTAAAGCCAAACAATAAACATGTTATAAATACAAGTTAAGGGCAAAAGTGTTATTTTCTTGGTTTATTTATTGTTTAAGCCGGCCCATCACTAAATGGGATTAACTCTCTAGGCTTCCCCAGTGGAGTCGCCATCTGTCGCCGCCTCCCCGAAAACGGGGGCGCGGTCGGAGCGACGCGATGGTTTTTTCGACCCTTTTTTATTTTCGCGTTTTTTTATTGGTGGTTACAACACCTTTAGGCAGTCCGATAACTGGGCTAACCTAAGGGCGAGGTTTTCGAAAGTATCCCTGGGCTGTCCGATAACCGGGCTAACCCAGGGACTTATTTATTTTAGGTTCTATGGAGTCGCCACCGATGTTTTTACCGGAAACATCGGAAAAGGGGTTGAAAAGGCGTTGGTTTTCGAAAACCAACTTTGGTCATTAGAACCAGAGTTGGGTAAGGGAGTTGGTTACGTGCAAAGGGAGTATTAGTCCCTTTACGACGCCCCTTTCGGGTTCCCTATGACAGGCCGGCTTATTTTATTGATAAACTAGAAAAATACACTTTCGCCCTTTTTATTCTGCGGAATTTAAAAGTATGACTACATGGCCCTAATATCTATTGCATAATTTAAGATAAAAACGGTAAAGGTGAAGGGAGAGAATTTGAACCTTCGAAGCACGCTTTTTATATTAATTCTCTAAAAAATAGGGTGCTTTATGGCAGCCCTTCACTCTACAAGACGTCGGAAAATCTCTCGAACGCCAAAAATCACTCTTGAAAGCACTCAGAAGCTCCGGAAATGCGTCGGAGGGATTCTAGAGAGAAGTTTTTAGAGAGAAGGGAGAGTTATGCAGCTGTGGTGTGTGGAAATGAGGGGGAGAGAGCCCCTATTTATAGGTTTTCGCGCTGTCAGGTGGCGAGACCGCCGGTCTCGTCTGACAGGGTCGAGACCGCCGTCTCGTCCAGCGAGACCGCCGTCTCGACCTGTCAAAATGGCGAGAACGCCGTCTGGGTGAACGAGACCGCCGTCTCGTCCTTCGCAGGTGGCGAGACCGCCGTCTCGTTAAGCAAGACGGCGGTCTCACCTCCTACGTGAAGCGAGACGGCGGTCTGGGTTGTCCAGAAGGCGGTCTCGTCCCTTCAAAGCGAGAAAACTTATTTTTTGGTACAGAAACTCCCTCCTATCCTAGTATGGGGCCTAATAGTCTCTCCTAATGGCTTGTTAGGCTTGTCCATCTTCAAATAGGAGGTCTTTTGGTCTTTATTTGGAGGCAGGGCAAGATTTGGGGTCTATAGTCACCATGGGCTTCAATCAACCTACGGACACCCTGACTTTAGAGTACCAGGGAGCCATTTGTGAGCGGCCAGTTGCCCTCACAACCAGTGAGATTTGGGAGGACCTCATCGGGTCGCAGATCCTGCCAGCCCTAATGAAAGGGTCGGCCCTTAGCCCTCCTCTCCGCATATGCCACAAGCTGCTGGCAGGGACGATGCACGCACGGAAGGAGAGTCAGGGGAAGATCACCCAATCTAATCTCTTCGTCCTGCACTGCATTCTCCATGGGCGTCAGCGTAATCCCGGCTACTTTTTCCTGACTGTGCTTAAGGACTTTGGGAGCCACCTTGTAGGAGCCATCCTCATGGCTCCCCTCATTACCCCGCTGGCTGAGAGATGGGGATGTGCCAACGGGGAGGACATACCCTCTACCCTCCAACCCAAGCCTATTAGCAGGTCCATGCTCGTCAGCATGGGCATGCTCATTAGGCAAGGGTCCGAGTTGACACTCCACCCGACGCTCGCCATGACCTTGGACATCCGGGACCTGGATGAGTCAGCAGAGATCTCCATGCCCCCAGAGTTTGAGCAGTAGCAATATGGGGATGACATTCCCAGCATCCACTGCCACATGGATGAGATCCGCCAGTAGCTGGACCAGATGTCCTTGAGGCAGGACGTTTTCGAGACGTGGCTGGAGACTATCAGCTAGAGGCAGGAAGGAGTGATACAGAACTTGGACACGATCAACCAGCATGTGCTCGACATGATCCAGAGCCAAGAAGAGTTTCAAAGGTATATCCTCCGATAGTTTCCTCCTCCAGAGCCGTCTTCAGCTTCGCAGTCGAGTCCGCCGCCGCCTTAGGAACATTGTTGTATATATATCTGTTGTACAAAATTCATGATATATAAATAAAATCTTTTGGTTAAGCTATTTGCCTTTACTCTCTTTCAAAAAAAGTTAGCATACTAAAAAAAAAAGAAACTAAAAAACATAAAGGCTTATGCACGATCCTGATAAAGCCAAAATCCAAAATCACGAGAAAAAAGAATAAACCGCGGAAAAAGGCGAAACTAAAACCTCCCAAGCATTAACCACCATTATCCCAACAAAGAGATGAGGCAATCAAGCAAAACATCCGCCTACTCAGAGGCGTCACCAAAATCAACAAATCTCCAGCGGGTTCCTGCCTACGTTAAAGGCATTCACCAAAAATCCCCAGCATCCAACCAGTTGGAGGAAGACCAACAAATCCTTGGCACACCGGAAGACTTCATCAAAGTCAAAAACAGATTTTCAAGCAAAAAAACTCCCCACAAAGACGGCGCATGAGCTAGAGCAGTAACTACCACCACAACTTCATGACAAGGAAGGTCCCGAAGACAAAGACCTGCACACAGGCAAGATCATTATGCATGAACAAAATAGTAAGTCGTATCAGTCCTACAAAGTGGACTTCCAAACCAGACGGGGGTTCGTACTCGCCAAACCAGATGAGGGTTCGTACTCATCAACCAAGGGGTCAACTACCACATCAAAGGAGTATCCCAAGGTTATAATAATAGACGGGGGTTCGTAGTTGTCAAACCATATGGGGGTGCGTACTCATCAAGCCTTACAAAAGAGGGCTTAAACCAGACTCTACAACGAAAGGGGTCAGCTACCACATCAAAGGAGCATCCTGGAGGATCACACTTAGCGTCCAGAAGGTCGGATACCACGACAAGGGAAGCAGCTGAAGGAAAACCGGGCAAGAGGGTCAACTCCTTCACCCTCCAGACGATCTTTTTGCCATATTGAGCCAACAGTCAGCTAGTCAGGTGAAGGGGGGTAGTTGTAGACCCCAAATCTTGCCTCGCCTCAAAATAAAGAGCAAAAGACTTCTGTTCGAAGATGGGCAAGGCCTTAAATTTCCCTAGGATTGATCAATAGGCTCCATACTAGAATAGGAAGGCTTTTTGTACACGAGAAATAAGAAATTTTACCCAAAGGGTCAAGACCGCCGTCTCGCCGTTGGCTAAGGGTGAGACCGCCATCTCGCCACTTGCCAAAGGCGAGACCGCTGTCTCGCCATTTGCCAAAGTCGAGACTCCTGTCTCGTTTGGCAAGACGGTCATCTCGCCATTTACCAAAGGCGACACAGCGGTCTCGAAAGTCGAGACGACGGTCCCGACCTTGCAGGCGAGACGGCGGTCTTGACCTGACTGGTGCAAATTTCTATAAAAGGGGGGGGCCTTCTCCTCATTTTCAACAACTTCTACAACTTCTCCAATTGAATACTCCTCAAAATACTCTTCTAGGATCCCTCTGAAGCATTTTCAAAGTCTTAGAGTTCCGAGAAAGCATTCTATAGTTCTTCGAGAGAATAGTGAGTTGCATTGTAGAGTGTGGGGTTTGCCAAAAAGCACCCTTTTCAAGAGCAATTTATAAAAAAGCTTTCCTAGATCAATTCATCATACATGGACTTAACTAATTAATTCATCATGCAATTTCAAGTGTTGGAAGCCAATAAAAGAAAACTTCAACAAGAGATACTAGACATATAACTCAAAAGCAAAGGCTAGGCACATTTAGAAAGACACTAAACTTAGAAGAATATGTAACTTAATCAAGTGCAAAATTGTTATTTTTGGCTAGGCATTTTATCAAACATCATACATGCCATAAAAAGAAACTTAGGTAAGAGTAGTATTGGACCAACCTCACGCCCAAAATTTTGAGTGCAACACCGCAAATCAATTGGCCACAAAAAACCACAAGTTAGACCACAAAACACAAGCTACACAAGGAATGGAGTCAAAATAACAACAAAAACACCTTACTAGTAACAACCTAAGCTCTGATACCAAATGATGTAAAATTAAAGTAAGGTGTAGAATTTTAAGAAGTTAAGGTGCAAAATTTTAAGCAATAAAGTGTTAGAATCGCGCAACGGAATATTCGCGTTTAGGGACAAAAAGCAAGAGGGGGGGTGAATTGGTTTCTTATAAAAAATTAGGGTTTTTAAATTTTTCCCGAAATTTCACTAATTAAAACGCTTGTAAAGTAAAGACATAAGGATGAGAAGATTACACAGATGTTTTATACTGGTTCGGATCAAAAGACCCTACGTCCAGTTGCTAATCACTCTAAAAGAGGATTAACGTTGTCACTATAATCACAAGTTACAACAGATTACAAATAGAAAAAGATAAGGAATAGAAAACACCTCTCTTGAGTCACACAAGAGATGAACCCCTCCTTTGAAACCACAAAGGACGAACAACAGTTTTTCGTAGAGACGACACAACACACAATCTACCAAGAAACCCACTCAATGATTCTTATCGCTTCTAGCCCACACTAGGTTTTCAAAAGCCCATTGTTCTTCCCTACAGAAAGTTCTCTATGTTGAACATTCAAGGACTTGATGTTAGACTTGATGGACATGAAGCTTGTTGATTTTGATGATGATTCAAGAACTCAAGAACATAGAGAGTTGAAGACTTGTTTTATAGTGTAATAACTCTGTTTTGATTAGATTGAGTCTGTAATATTAGAGTTTGAGATAGCTGGTACATAGTCTGCACCTTAGAAGCTTCAAAAAGCTCAAATTTATCAAAGAGGCTCGGCTTTAATCGATTAATTGGTGAAATTATCGATTAAAACAGTGAGAAAACTCATTTTCTGTATCTACTAACTGGTTTAATCGATTAACACCCCTGTTAATCGATTAACAGGTCTTTTAATCGATTAAAACAGAGAGTTTTAGGGTTCTGTTGATTTTGGCTCTGTAATAATCGATTAACACTTCATTTAATCGATTATTTCAGTCAGATTTTGATTTTTAACTTCAAATCAACCCTATTTTCGAAAACCCTATTTCTAAGAACCCTAGTTTCGAAAATCCCAATTCCAAAACCCTAATTTCTCTACTTAAGCATCTCCATGGCACTCAGAAAAGAAGAACAACCTTTTTCATACAAAAGTTAAGTGCTGTGAGTGCCAGAGAACTGTTTGTTGCAAGAAAAAGGGGCTTTTGGAACCTGGTGTGGGCTAGATGGAATAAGAATCACAAAGTGGAGTTCTTAGTGGATTGTGTGTTGTGCCGTCTCTGGGGAAAGTTGTTCTTCATCTCTTGTGGATTTCAAGAGAGGTGTTTTCTTTACTTTATCTTTTCCATTGTAATCTGTTTGTAACAACTTTGATTATAGTGACAACGTTAATCCTCTGTTTGAGTGATTAGCAACTGGACGTAGGGTCTTTTGATCCGAACCAGTATAAATCTCCTGTGTAAGACTCTATCTCTATCTCTATTTACATTTACATAGTTTTTAATCGGTAAAATTTGGGGAAAATTTTGAAAACCTAATTTTTGTTAAGAAACCAATTCACCCCTCCTCTTGGTTTTTGTCCGACCACGCAAACATTCCGCTACGCAATTCTAACAAGAGGTATCAGAGCTTGCTTTGATAGTCATTCAAACTTTTCGAAAATGGCCGGACAAAATCAAACAGACCCCCACTTTTTGCGGGTCAAAATTATCCTTTCTGGAAAGTAAGAATGCAAATATTTTTAGAGTCTGTTGATAGAGGCGTTTGGGACACTATTTTAAATGGTCCATATATTCCTAAAGTTACTGAGAACGGTGTTGACGTTCCCAAACCTTTTTCTAGATGGACAATAGAGGAAAACAGAAAAGCACAATTTGACGTTAGGGCTAGAAATATAATTTCATCTGCTTTAACCCTTGACGAGTTTTACAGGATTTGTGTTTGTAAAAGTGCTCAGGAGATGTGGGAAATGCTAAGAGTGATCCACGAAGGTACCGACGATGTTAAGAGAGCACGAAAGAATTCTCTAATCCAATAATACGAGATGTTCCGGATGCAACAAGGTGAAACGATATTTGACGTTCAAAAGCGTTTCACTCATATTGTGAACCATCTCACCGGATTAGGTAAAATCTTTGACGTTGATGAATTGAATGTTAAAATTTTAAAATCTTTGGATAGGAAATGGAAACCTAAGGTGACAGCCATCTTGGAGTCACAAAACCTTTCCACAATGTCTATGGCGGCGCTAGTTGGAAAGCTAAGAGAGCATGAGCTAGAGCTTGGAAGGCTAAATGAAGAAGAAGGACAATATCAAAAGAAGAACTTAGCCTTCAAAATCGAAATTTCCAAAGGTAAAAATAAAAAGGAAGAAGAAGACTCAGAAAATGAAGAAGAAGAGTTGAGTCTTATGATAAAGAAGTTCACCAAATTCATGAAAGCAAAAGGAAGGCATCCATTCAAAAGTAAGGGAAAGGTAAGAGAAAGTACTTCCGTAAATATAAAATGTTATGGTTGTGGTGAAGCAGGACATGTAAAGACCGAATGTCCAAACAAGAAAAACGATGAAAACAAAAGCAAGAAGTTCTTCAAGAAGAAAGCTTATATTGCTTGGGACAACAGTGATTCAAGTTCAGAATCAAGTGACTCGAAAGTAGAAGCAAATATTTGCTTAATGGCAAATGACAACATATCTTCCGATTTTGAGGTAAGTGATTCCGACTCATCTTCTAGTGATGATGATAATAACTATGATGAACTGCAAAATGCATATAATGAATTATTTAGTGCCTTTAAGAATTTGAAAGATGAATATAAAGTTGTGAAGAAGAATTTAAGTAGATCCGAAAAGGAAATTGACTCTTTAAAAACGAAAATCACATATTTAGAAGAAAAGGAATTATTAGAAACGAAAATTGTATGTTTAGATGAAGATAATGATAAGAACTTATCATGTGCAACTTGTAAAGAGCATGAATATGACATAAATATTCTTAACCATTTGCAAGACAAAGCCGAAAAGGAAATAGATGATCTTAAGAAGCATGAAATGGTGTTTGCTCAAAATAGTGTAAATCAACAAGTTCCTTTGAAAAAGTCTAAAAGGAAAAATAAAAGAGTATGGGTAGAAAAAGGAACTAGAGCATGTTTTGTAAGTAATGCATCTTATTCTAAAGCTACATCAAAAGCATGTTTTTATTGCATGAAACAAGGTCACACCTCAAATAAATGTAAAATAAAACATTTTGGTGTTCCTAAAGGAAAATATATTTGGGTTCCTATAGTTAAATGAATTGTTTGTCTCTAACCCCAAGGACCCAAAAGTTATGGGGACCTAAGTTTACTATGTTCTTGTTTTGTAGGAAACTTCCAAATCAAAGAAGTCTATGTGGTATCTTGATAGTGGATGCTCAAAGCATATGACCGGTGATAAAACGAAATTTGTGAGTTTCAAAGCTATAGAACAAGGATATGTAACTTATGGGGACAACAACAAAGGGAAGATTCTTGGAATTGGAAACATAGGTGGTGCAAACACTTTGGAGATTAAGGATGTGCTTCTTGTTGATGGACTTAAGCATAATCTCCTTAGCATAAGTCAACTATGTGACAAAGGATTTAAGGTAATCTTTGTAAGTAAATTTTGCACCATACATTTGATAGATTCCGAAAATGTAGAATTAAAAGGCATTAGGCATAAAAACATATACTTGATTGATTTGGATTGTTTACATGATTCTAGTATAACATGTTTAGTTACTAAGGAAGAGAACCCTTGGTTACGGCATAAGAGAGCAGCTCATATAAATATGCATCAGTTGAACAAATTGATTTCAAAAGACTTAGTTATTGGTTTGCCTAAGTTAAAATTTGAAAAAGATAGATTGTGTGATGCATGTCAAAAAGGTAAACAAGTAAAATTGTCATTTAAATCAAAGAATGTTATTTCCACTTCAAAACCCCTAGAATTATTACATTTAGATTTATTTGGACCTTCTAGGATAAAGAGCTTTGGTGGAAATTATTATGGTCTTGTGATTGTTGATGATTACTCTAGGTATACTTGGACATTTTTCCTAACTATGAAAAGTGAAGCCTTTAAAGTCTTTAGAAAATTTGCAAAACAAATTCAAAATGAGAAAGACTTAAGAATTAAAGTTTTAAGAAGTGACCATGGTGGTGAGTTTCAAAATGAAAAGTTTGAAAGTTATTGTGAAGAAAATGGAATATTACATAACTTTTCTGCTCCTAGGACTCCCCAACAAAATGGTGTAGCTGAAAGGAAAAATATGTCATTAGAGGAACTTGCTAGAACTATGTTAAATGAATCTAATGTTCCTAAATATTTTTGGGCTGATGCGGTAAGTACTGCATGTTATGTTTTGAATATAATGCTCATTAGGTCAATTATAAAATCAACTCCTTATGAATTGTTTAATGGTAGAAAGCCTAATGTTGCTCATTTGAAAATTTTTGGATGTAAGTGCTTTGTGTTGAATAATGGAAAGGACAACTTAGGAAAATTTGACTCTAAAGCCGATGAGGGCATTTTCTTAGCTTATTCATTAACTAGTAAGGCTTACAGGGTGTTTAATAGAAGAACTTTAAATATTGAAGAATCTATTCATATTACATTTGATGAAATTGTAGACCTTGGGGGAAATCCTCTTGAGTCAAATAAAGAACTTGCAGGTGATGATGAATATATAAGAGAGGCTCTTGATGAATTGTATTTGGAAGAAAATGAGCCTTCTCAAACACCTGAATTAGCAAAAGAATGGCAATCACCAAGAGGACTCTCAATGGACAACATCATAGGTGACATCTCAAAAGGGGTAAGAACTAGAAATATTACTAACTTTTGCATGTCTGTAGCTTTTGTGTCTCAGATAAAACCCAAAAATGTTGAGGAAGCGCTTAAAGATGACCAATGGTGCATAGCCATGCAAGAAGAACTTAACCAATTTGAAAGGAATCAAGTCTGGGAATTAATCCCAAGAAAAGAATCACATCAAGTTATTGGAACCAAATGGGTGTTTAGAAATAAACTTGATGAAGATGGAAACATAACAAAGAATAAAGTCAGACTTGTTACCAAAGGCTATTGTCAGGAGGAAGGTATAGACTATGATGAAACTTATACTCCTGTTGCCAGGTTAGAGGCTATACGCCTACTTCTTGCTTATGCATCTTTGATGAAATTTAAATTATATCAAATGGATGTTAAGAGTGCATTTTTGAATGGTTTTATTAAAGAAGAAGTTTATGTGGAGCAACCCCCTGGATTTGAAGATTTTAGTTATCCTAATCATATTTTTAAATTAAAGAAAGCTTTATATGGGTTGAAACAAGCTCCTAGATCTTGGTATGAGAGGCTAAGTAGTTTCCTAACTTCAAATGATTTTTCTAGAGGAAAAATTGATTCTACTCTGTTTATAAAGAAAGTTAAAGAACATATCTTATTGGTCCAGGTATATGTTGATGATATTATTTTTGGATCAACTGATAATTCGTTATGTGTAGAATTTGCTAAGATAATGCAGGGATGTCGCCGCCTCCCAAAAGAGGGGCGGTCGGAGCGACGCGATGGTTTTTTCGACCCTCTTTATTTTTGCGTTTTTTATTGGTGGTTACAACGCCTTTAGGTTGTCCGATAACTGGGCTAACCTAGGGGCGAGGTTTTCGAAAGTATCCCTGGGTTGTCCGATAACCGGGCTAACCCAGGGACTTATTTAATTTGGGTTCTATGGAGTCGCCACCGATATTTTTACCATAAACATCGGAAAAGGGGTTTTAAAAAGGCGTTGGTTTTCGAAAACCAACTTTGGTCATTAGAACCAGAGTTGGGTAAGGGAGTTAGTTACATGTAAAGGAAGTGTTAGTTCCTTTACGACGCCCCTTTCGGGTTCCCTATGATAGGCCGGCTACTTTGAATAAATAATTAAACTAGAAAAATGCGCTTTTACCCTTTTATTATGCGGAATTTAAGTTTATGACTACATGGCCCTAGCTTCTATTGCGTAATTTAAATTGCAGTAATAAAAATAGAGAGGGAGAATATGCACCTCCAAAGCAAGCTTTTATATTTTAAAAGAGAGGGTGCGTTTTGGCAACCCTTCACTCTACAACTCTCAGAAACTCCGGAAATGCCTCGAAGGGATTCTTAGAGAGAGAAAGTCTAGAGAGAAGGGAGAGCTATGTTCATTCTGTGTGGAAATGAGGGGGGGAGGACCCCTATTTATAGTTTTTCGCGCCTGATAGGTCGAGACCGCCGTTTCCTCTGACAGGGTCGAGACCGCCGTCTGGAAAGTCCAGACCGCCGTCTCGTTCATGGCAGAGGGTTGAGACCGCCGTCTGGATAATCCAGACTGCCATCTTGACTGGGCAGGAATCGAGACCGCCGTCTGGGAAACCCAGACCGCCGTCTTGACTTTTGCAGGAATCGAGACCGCCGTCTGGGAAACCCAGACCGCCGTCTCGACTTTTGCAGGTGACGAGACCGTCGTCTGGACAATCGAGACAGCGGTCTCGTCCTGGCGTTGAGACAAGACGGCGGTCTCGTCCTTCCAGACGGCGGTCTCGTCCCTTCAGGGCGAGAAATTTTATTTTTCGGGCCAAAAAACCCTCCTATCTTAGTACGGGGGCCTAATAGTCTCTCCTAATGTCTTGTTAGGCTTCGGCCGTCTTCAAATAGGAAGCTTTCTGACTTTATTTGGAGAGCGGACAAGATTTGGGGTCTACAGCTGCCCCCCCTTTTCCCGACCAGTCGACTGCTAGCCTTTTGTGCTGAGGTGATCGACTGGAGGGTAAAGGAGTTGACCCTCTTGCCCGGTTTCCCTTCAGATACTCCGTCTTTGCGGTGGATAACCTTCTGGGGAGATGTGTTGCGCGCCTCTGGGATGCGCCTTTGATGCGGTAGCTGACCCCTTCGGCTGATGAGAACGAACCCTCATCTGGTTTGACGAGTATGAACCCCCGCCCGGTAAGCCCCCTTCTGTAAGGCCTGATGAGTACACACCCCCATCTGGTGTTTGACGAGTATGAACCCCCGTCTGGTAAGCCCTCTTCTGTAAGGCCTGATGAGTACGCACCCCCATCTGGTGGTTAAGCCTCCGGATGCTCCATCTTGCGGTAGCTGATCCTTTGGCCGTGGTGGCGGCTTACTGATTCTGACCATGCGCCGGCGTGAAACCTTGGGATGCTCCTTCGACGCGGTAGCTGATCCCTTGGCTGACGAGTATGAACCCCCGTCTGGTTATGTGCCTCTGGATGCCCCTTCTTGCGGTAGCCGATCCTTTGGCAATGGTGGCGGCTTACTGATTCTGATCATGCGCCGGCGTGAAACCTTGGGATGCTCCTTTGACGCGGTAGCTGACCCCTTGGCTGACGAGTATGAACCCCCGTCTGGTTATGTGCCTCTGGATGCCCCTTCTTGCGGTAGCTGATCCTTTGGCAATGGTGGCGGCTTACTGATTCTGATCATGCGCCGGCGTTGAGATGTGCTTTCTTTTGTTTTTGTTTGTCTTTTTCTGGGAATTGTCATCCGGTTTGTGTCGGGGATTCTTTGACTTTTGATTTTTCTTGTGGTGATCACCCAACTCTTACTGGTTGGTCGGGTGATTTTGGCTTTTCCTGATAGCCATCCAGCTTGTTGTTTGTTGGGGATTCTTTGTTTTTTGATCATTTGGTATTTGTCATCCGACTTTGCCGGTTGTCGGGGATTTCTGATGGGTGCCTCTTAGGTAGGCATGAATCCTCTGGGGATTTGTTGATCTTGGTGAGGCCTCTTAAGTAGGCAGATGTCCATTGAGAAATTTGTTGATTTTGGGGGTGCCTCTGAGTAGGCAGATGTTCCGTTTGGAGGTGAAGACTTTTGGTTTTGCTTTTTTCTTTGCCTCTGAATAGGCTAATGTTGCTTTTTTGCTTGCAAGGTTTTGCCTATGCGTTCCACTAGGGATATCCATGTTAGGTGATATAGGCAAGTAACTTTCTGAGGATATGCGTTTGAGGTTTTGCCTTTGCAGTAGGCTCTCTGGGTAAGTTTTTTTGTGATCTACTAGGG
Organism: Sphenostylis stenocarpa; assembly: GCA_963425845.1. Taxonomy (NCBI): domain Eukaryota; kingdom Viridiplantae; phylum Streptophyta; class Magnoliopsida; order Fabales; family Fabaceae; genus Sphenostylis; species Sphenostylis stenocarpa. The sequence continues at coordinate 64,852,031 of OY731404.1, forward strand.
AGTTGGTTGACTCCTTGGGGATATAATTTTGGTCGCCTTTTTGGGGAATGGAGTTGTGACTCCTTGTTTGGTGTTGATGAGAGCTGGTTTCTTCAAGCTCTTATTCCTCTGGAGTTTTTTTGTTTTTTTGTTTACTGTGCCTCTGAGTAGGCGGATGCTTCATTAGTGGTGAAGACTTTATACTTGCTTGCCTCCGAATAGGTGGATGTCCCCTTTCTGGGGAAATTGGCTCTTGCTCGCCAGATCTTGCCTACGTCAAGGCAATTGACTCTTCTAAGGATGTGAGTTTGGAATTTGCCTTTGTCGTAGGCTCACTGGAGATGATTTTTCTCTTTTTGGTGATCCACTTAGGGAGTAAGGATTTTTATTTGATTTCGCCTTTTTTCGCGATTTATTTCTTTTTTATCGCGATTTTGAAATCTGGCTTTTTTATAATGCGTGTGCCTTTTTATTTTTTAGTTTCTTTTATACACGCAGGCTTTTTCCATTCTTTTTGGGAGGTCCACTAGGGATGACGTTTTATTTCTTTAGTGATCCACCAGGGAATTAATTGACTTCCTGGGGATCTGATTTTTCTTTTTTAGGAATGAAGTCTTGGCTCCTTGATTGATGTTGATGCGAGCTATACTTGTGAAGCTCTTATTTCACTGGGGGATGGGAATTTCTGATTCCTTTTTGTAGAATTTTTTTGGAGATCCACTTAAGGATTTTTATTCGGCCTGCTCTGTTGTTGCCTTTTTGGACATCCGCTGGGGATGCAAGGGTTTTCTTTTTTTCTTCTTTTCTCTTCTTTTTTTTTTGTTGAGCCCTTGATGGTTTGGACTCTTTTGACTGTTGATGATGATGGGCTCTTGAAGCCTTTATTCTCCATTGGGAAGTGTGGAGGAGACTTTGGGTGAGTGTGCTCGATGACTCATGTAGTGGTAATGCTGAGCCGTGAGGAGTGTTTTTGTGTTGCCTCTGGAGTAGGCAAGGATCCTCTTGGGGATAACTAAGCCTTTCCGTCGGCTTTTCTTTTATGATGTCTGATGGTTGTGTCCTCTTTTATTGGGTGATGATTGGAGCTTTGGCTTCTGGAAGCTTCTTACGACAACTCACTCTTCTTTCTTGAGGGAGAGCACTGTGTGAAGACTTATTACTTTCTTGTGCCTTCTTTTCTGGGTAGAAGGATGGTAGCTGGAGCTCTTGATTTTCAGAAGCTCTTATTCCGCTGAGTCGCTTGCTCCATTTTCTTGAAGACTTTATTTTGGAGACTCGGTCTCAGTGATCCTGTTTTCAATCATAAATATGGAGCTAGTCTCCTTATATGCATGAATGCTTTTTTTTTTGTTATTTATCTGAAGTGATTTTTTTTTTTTCATTTCTTTCATTTTTGACATTAACAAAGTCGTTTTATGCGACTACTTGTGTGGATGCCCTAAATGCAATCTATTCTTTCTGATTGATGCATCTGAAAAAGTGACTGGCATTCTCCTGCTGGACTTTTTTATGATTATGATGAAGGGCCCTTCTCTTTTATTCATTTTTTTTGGTTTAGCCCTATCTTTTGCCTAGACCGCCCTTTTAGGTTTTCGATCTAGCGGGCTGCCTTAATTTTTGCCTAGGATATCTCCTAGCAGGCATTATTCTTTTTATTGTCATTTTTTGTTTCTCTTCTTTTTTGAGAGATAGGAGCCTATCATATGCATGCAATGTTGGCGATATGCATCCTATAATACTATTTCAATTAATTTTTCAAAAGCATTAACCAATGTGCTTTTACTTCTGATGAGCTTCTGACGTTATGTGCTTTTGTCGACCAGGATAGGCTGTACCCATTTTGCCATCTTGATTTTACCATGACCGAAGAATGACTGTGTTGATTTCAGAGCAACTTGCCATGTTAGTGCGCCCCTCCCTTTCCTTGGGGATGTCGATCCTCCTATTGATTACTATCTCCACATTTCCCTACTAATTACTAGAATGTCGTAGTGGTAAGGGTCAAGAGAAAAGAAGGAAGAGGATATTTAATTCAAAGGCTTGTGTTTTAGAATTGTTTTATTTTGACAAAAATGGTTTTTTGTAAGCACGGCTAGCCAAGGTTGGTTAGAGTGTTTAGGCTAGTTTAGACAAACGTTTTGTTTATGGAGTGGCGTCTTATTCTATGGGGCTTGTTATGACTGATTGACTTCCCTAGTCTGCCCTTTGGGTTTTCAGTCTAGGATGTTGTGTTTTGTTTTGTCCTAACTTTTGTCTAGGTTCCTTCTTTTTGTATATTTTCGGGGAATCCTAGCGGACCTTATTTTGTAACCCTAATTTTTGCCTAGGCTACCCTTTATGGTTGTTCGGGTTTCCTAGCGGGTTTACCCTAACTTTTGCGTAGCCCCCTTTCGTGGGTTTCCTACCGGGTATCTTGTCCTCTCTTTTTGACTTTCGGCTTCTATGAGCTTCTATGGGTTTCTTTCAATTTTTGTTTTCTTTTTGCACAACATTGGTGAAACACGGCTTTATTTATTTTGTGCTTCTAGTCAACCAGTGATGATGGATTTGATTTTTATTTTGGTCAATGGCGCAGTTTGATTACCTTGACGCACTTTTGAAAACGTTTGCTTAAACATGGTTATTAATGAGGTTTAGACATTAATAGCAAGAAGAGAAGCAGATAGTAAGAATGACATTCTTCGTAATTAATAGGGAAATGTGTGCCCTTCAATGCTCGGGGGTCGGGCTAGCCCCGAGGAGTAATCTCTAATAGTCATTGGATTTACAAATCCTAAGAATCAGAAGGAGAACACCTAATGACTAAAGTCGCTTTTTGACGCTTGAACCCCTCTACTCAGGAGAATTTGATTTGAGGTGCAGAGGGGAGACTTCCCTTTTCTCTGTGCAGCTTGTTCCTTTGTAGGATTATGCTTCAAAGGATTGTCTTTGAAATCTGGTGGCTCCCTTATTCCTTGAGAGTTTCTAATGAGCCCTTGGTTTGGGTGACATCCATATTTCCTCATCATGTGGGTCACCTTCATATTGTTGGGGAAGTCACCTTCATATTGTTAGGGAAGTCTTTTTATATTGGCAAAAGGTATTTCAAAGGTCCTCTTTAGCCGCTTTCATTCAAAGTAGGGCAGACGACTTGCTGATCCAAATGTCGTCTTTGTGACCAGCTTATTGCCTACAGTGAGTTTGTCTCTTTGGCGGAGCATTTTGAAAGAATTGGCTCAGCGTCGTGAATCCAAAGCCTACTCAATTTCCTCTTTGGATTATGTTTTTCATCGGTCTTTTTATTTTTTCTTTATTTGTAGGCGCGTCATCTTTCAACTCCTTGGGGGAATAGATTCTTCCATTTCTAATTTTGCCCCCAATGTCAGCTATTGTGGAGATATTCTTGTTAATGGGTAGTGTTTTTGCGTATCTCCATGGTGCAACCTTATTTGATGTATGGGGTGTAACGACATCCTTGCCCCTTCTTCCTTATTAACTCGGATACCCAACGGTTGAGGCTTATTATCCTCCTTAGGCGGATCAACCGTTGGAGAGAACTTGACGACGAAAGATTTGCTCTTCATCTTACTTTGATTCGTGGAAAGCACATCGACTAATCCTTTCTTTTTATTATCTTATTATTATTAAAGTGAGAATGAATGAATGCAATTTATGAATGCAATAGACGGTTGAAGAGATGATGAAAACAAACAGTTTTATTTCTTTCATCCAGACAATGTACATTCCTCAATGCAATGTTTCAAAGCACTTTTTGAACCCATAGGCGGGTTAGAACTTCTATTTAATTTCTCTCTTTTTTTTTTTGTGCATGGCATGCGAATGCCTTACCCTCTTTTCATGGTATTGAGAAATGTTCACTTTCTTCAACTGTCTATTGTTAGATGCATGTTAAGAGGATGAAGTTTGGTGGATGCATGTATGCAAGTGTTTGTTTTTTTCCTAAACATTATCATGTTTTATTTTCTAACATGATGTATGACAGTGTTTGGGATTTTGTGTTTTTTTGTATGCGGATGAGGGCATGAAGAATACTAGCCGCTCTCTAGAATGCCAAAAGATTTTTATTGTTTAAAATGAATGATTTATGAGATGGATATTCCTTAAGACAATGACTTAGGTATCCTCTTTAAAGCTTACGCTTTGTGGGGTATCCTACCCACCTTGGTGTAATGGTTCCTTCTCCATTACAGAGTTGACAAGTATAATGGGGGTCACCATCACACCTTAGTACACTTGTTCCTTCCTTGTCGCGAAGGTTACAAATGTGCTCGGGGCCTCTTTCACCATTGTCTTAGGGATATCTAGTGCTCCCTAGAATGAATATATGCATGCACCAGTACAAAAGGGCGATAGATGTTCAAAGTGGCATAACTTTTGACTGGGATGTCCGATTTGGACGCACAGCATATCAAAACGAAGAGAAAAAGGTGAAGAATCAATTTGCAAATTGCGAAGGGGGATTGGCCCAGTAATTTTTCCAAAAAACGCCTCTAAGACCCACTTTTTAGGGATTTATTAAAATGATGCATATGCATACTTTCCTTATGCATTTATTTTCTCTCTTGGTTTTTCCACTTATGACATGATGTAATATGGATGATACGACTTTGTCAAAATTATTTTTATAAATGTTTTGATTTTGTTTATTATTATTTTATTTATTTTGGATTTATTTTATAGCCTTTTATCTCTTCTGTCGGACTACGTGGCTACTTAGCTTACAAAGAACCTGAAACCAGGCTAGCTAAAAGGCAGATTGTCCGAGATAAAATATGGCTTTATGCGAAAGGGTTATTTAGCGTCCCTTATCTCTTCTGTCAGAACTGCGTGGTTACTTAGCTTACAAAGAACCTGAAACCAGGCTAGCTAAAAGGCAGACTGTCCGAGATAAGGGTGTTTATTTGCGAAAGTTTTTTTTTTTTTTTGTGATTTTGTTCTGTTGTTTGTTTATGCTATGCAACAAACCAATGCAACAAACATATGCACACACAATTCGATCATCCGCGAACAGGCGAGAATTCGTTTTTATCACGAGGTAGGGTTTTCCTGCAGAAGAGTGCATTGGCGAGGGTTGGTTCTAACTGTTCTCACCAGGCTAAGGCCCCCAAGGTGCCCCCATTATAGGGTCCCCACTCTCCAGCCGTCCAACCATGCTCAGCACTAAGGCCAGAGTCGGTCTTGTTGCCAAAAGAGGAAGGTTATCACCTTGAGTGGTGGTTTCCGATCACACCTGGTGGGCACAAGGCCCTAACTGCAGCGAACCGTACACGCCACCCACTCCCTATGGTTTTCTCACTTGCCCCGGGTATAGAGGGAACTGTAGTGTGCAAGGGTTTTGTGTGCAATTTATATTTCAATCAATTGCGTAAGTAGAAACAAGCAACAGTTATTTGAAAGCCAAACAATAAAGCATGTTATAATACAAGGTAGGGTAAAAGCGCTATTTTCTTGGTTTAATTATTTTTAAGCCAGCCCATCACTAAATGGGATCAACTCTCTAGGCTTCCCCAGTGAAGTCGCCATCTGTCGCCGCCTCCCAAAAGAGGGGCGGTCGGAGCGACGCAATGGTTTTTTCGACCCTCTTTATTTTTGCGTTTTTTATTGGTGGTTACAACGCCTTTAGGTTGTCTGATAACCGGGCTAACCTAGGGGCGAGGTTTTCAAAAGTATCCCTGGGTTGTCCGATAACCGGGCTAACCCAGGGACTTATTTAATTTGGGTTCTATGGAGTCGCCACCGATATTTTTACCATAAACATCAGAAAAGGTGTTTTAAAAAGGCGTTGGTTTTCGAAAACCAACTTTGGTCATTAGAACCAGAGTTGGGTAAGGGAGTTAGTTACGTTTAAAGGAAGTGTTAGTTCCTTTATGACGCCCCTTTCGGGTTCCCTATGATAGGCCGGCTACTTTGAATAAATAATTAAACTGGAAAAATGCACTTTTATCCTTTTATTATGCGGAATTTAAGTTTATGACTACATGGCCCTAGCTTCTATTGCGTAATTTAAATGGCAGTAATAAAAATAGAGAGGGAGAATATGCACCTCCAAAGCAAGCTTTTATATTTTAAAAGAGAGGGTGCGTTTTGGCAACCCTTCACTCTACAACTCTCAGAAACTCCGGAAATGCCTCGGAGGGATTCTTAGAGAGAGAAAGTCTAGAGAGAAGGGAGAGCTATGTTGATTCTGTGTGGAAATGAGGGGGGGAGGACCCCTATTTATAGTTTTTCGCGCCTGTAGACCCCAAATCTTGTCCGGCCTCCAAATAAAGACCAGAAGACCTCCTATTTGAAGATGGACAAGCCTAACAAGCCATTAGGAGAGACTATTAGGCCCCATACTAGGATAGGAGGGAGTTTCTGTACAAAAAAATAAGTTTTCTCGCTTCGAAGGGACGAGACCGCCTTCTGGACAACCCAGACCGCCGTCTCGCTTCACGTAGGAGGTGAGACCGCCGTCTCGCTTAATGAGACGGCGGTCTCGCCACCCGCGAAGGACGAGACGACGGTCTCGTTCACCCAGACGGCGTTCTCGCAATTTTGACAGGTTGAGACGGCGGTCTTGTTGGACGAGACGGCGGTCTCGACCCTGTCAGACGAGACCGGCGGTCTCGCCACCTGACAGCGCGAAAACCTATAAATAGGGGCTCTCCCCCCCTCATTTCCACACACCACAGCTGCATAGCTCTCCCTTCTCTCTAAAAACTTCTCTCTAGAATCCCTCCGACGCATTTCCGGAGCTTCTGAGTGCTTTCAAGAGTGATTTTTGGCGTTCGAGAAGTTTTCCGACGTCCTGTAGAGTGAAGGGCTGCCATAAAGCACCCTATTTTTTAGAGAAATAATATAAAAAGCGTGCTTCGGAGGTTCAAATTCTCTCTCTTCACCTTTACCATTTTTTCTTAAATTATGCAATAGATATTAGGGCCATGTAGTCATACTTTTAAATTCCGCAGAATAAAAAGGGCGAAAGTGTATTTTTCTAGTTTATTAATAAAATAAGTCGGCCTGTCATAGGGAACCCGAAAGGGGCGTCGTAAAGGGACTAATACTCCCTTTGCACGTAACCAACTCCCTTACCCAACTCTGGTTCTAACGACCAAAAGTTGGTTTTCGAAAACCAACGCCTTTTAAAACCCCTTTTCCGATGTTTCCGGTAAAAACATCGGTGGCGACTCCATAAGAACCCAAAATAAATAAGTCCTTGGGTTAGCCCGGTTATCGGACAACCCAAGGACACTTTTGAAAACCTCGCCCCCAGGTTAGCCCGGTTATCGGACAACCTGAAGGCGTTGTAACCACCAATAAAAAAACGCGAAAATCAAAAAGGGTCGAAAAACCATCGCGATGCTCCGACCGTTCCACCCCCGTTTTCGGGGAGGCGGCGACAGATGGCGACTCCACTGGGGAAGCCTAGAGAGTTAATCCCATTTAGTGATGGGCCGGCTTAAACAATAAATAAACCAAGAAAATAACACTTTTGCCCTTAACTTGTATTTATAACATGTTTTATTGTTTGGCTTTAGTAAATCGTTGATTGTTTATACTTGCAAATTGCTTGAAATATAAACTGCACACAATCCCTTGCACACAACAGTTCCCCCTATACCCGGGGGCAAGTGAGATAACCATAGGGAGTGGGTGGCAGGTACGGTTCGCTGCAGTTAGGGCCTTGTGCCCACCAGTGTGATCGGAAACCACCACTCAAGGTGATAACCTTCCTCTTTTGGCAACAAGACCAACTCTGGCCTTAGTGCTGAGCATGGTTGGACGGCTGGAGAGTGGGGACCCTATAATGGGGGCACCTTGGGGGCCTTAGCCTGGTGAGAATAGCAGGAAAACCCTACCTCGTGATAAAAACGAAAATCTCGCCTGTTCGGGGATGGTCGAATTATGTGTGCATATGTTTGTTGCATTTGTATGTTGCATAGCATAAACAAACAACAAAACAAAAACCAAAAATATTTTAAAAAAAAAATAAACACCCTTATCTCGGACAGTCTGCCTTTTAGCTAGCCTGGTTTCAGGTTCTTTGTAAGCTAAGTAGCCACGCAGTTCCGACAGAAGAGATAAGGGAAGATAAATATTCTTTCGCATAAAGCCATATTTTATCTCGGACAGTTTGCCTTTTAGCTAGCCTGGTTCCAGGTTCTTTGTAAGCTAAGTAGCCATGCAGTCCGACAGAAGAGATAAAAGGCTATAAAATAAAAATAAACAAATAAAAATAAAAAAAATCCATTTTTTCAAAATTCACGAATAAGACCTGGTCCAAAAATATTATACTCATAAAACATCCATATAGATAGTTTATTCTTCCAAAAAATAAAATATACGCAAATACCATGCATCATGTAGAAAAACATGATAAATAGCAAAATAAACACTCACATACAATAAACATCATCTTCATCAAGTCATACATTTTGATTTTAGAAAATGGAGGGAACAAGTAGACAAGTGGGGAAGGTGGATATTCTCCGAAGCCATACAGAGAAGCTAGAACGGCTTAGTGCAACGATGCCACCGGAGGTCCGGGCTAAGTTTGAAAAGTCCTACGGATGGATTTTGGACCTCCTAAAGATCAGTATCGATCAAGTCTTCCTCAGGGTACTAATTCACTTTTGGAACTCCAGTCTGCGGTGCTTTGAATTTCCGCAGTTTGACATGGTGCCTACTTTAGAGGAGTATGAAATAATGTTGAAATGGCCCAAGTCAGCCGGGGTTCATATCCGCCATGAGGCATACACTCCTGCAGCACCAGTCGCTGCCCTTATCCATCTACCGTACGACAAAGTACCCTGATAAAGAAGGGGAACACCTAGGGATGGAAAGTAACAATGTTAGAAGACCACCTGTCCTACCTGGCTGAAAGGACAGAGTGGGTTGCCTTCAATAAAACCCTGGCATTATTAATCTTCGGAATGATCCTGTTCCCCTTCCACCTCGACACAATCGATCAAGTCGTCATGGACGCTTTCTTCGCTTGGGACGTGAACTCAAAGAGTCCCCTGCCTGCTATTCTTGCTGACACCTTGCTCTCGGTGGATTTCTGCCATCAGAAGCAAGGGAGAACACTCCGTTGCTGCTCTTCCTTACTTTATGTGTGGAGCATCACGCACCTCTACGCCTCCAGTCACATGGGGATATTCCCCGACCCTTTGAGAAGCTTCTCCAAAATCCCCCTCCAACGACGCCTGACTGTGGAATGGAGGGATGAGTTAGAACAAAAGGACGCCAACAGCATATCTTGGGTCTGCCCTTGGTTCCGACCCGGCCCAGTTCTCGTCAGATGCGGGAACTACTCGAATGTACCCTTGATAGGACTCAGGGGTTGCATAGCCTACTCACCTAGAGTAGCTATGAGGCAACTCATGAGGACTCAAACTACTATCTCCCAAGGGGAACACGGAGGACTGTGCTTCTTTGGAGACCCATGCACAATCGCCAACTCACTGACTATGAGGAAAGCATGGGAGAAGCCAGTCTACATGGGAGACAGAGAGCTAGGAAAAGCTCGGGTGACTGTCACCACTGACTATGAGGCATGGAGAAGAAGAAGAGAGATGGCCCGACCATCCACCACACCCGCGCCAATCGCCAACAACGAAGAGCTGCAGGCACAAGTCAATGCCTTGACCCAGAGGGTAGAAATAATGGGAGCCCAGATACGGGCCCTTGAGGAAAAAGAGCAAGCATCTATCCTCACGATTGACGGTCTACAAAGGCAGGGCAAGAAAAAGGATCATGAAATAGAACGCCTCAAGGACCAATGTGCTGACGCTAATGAACAGGCTAACCGAGCATCCAAAACTGCCAGAACCAGCTCGAATAGCCAACTGCAGGAGATAACCGCCAAATCAGCACACCTTGAGGCGGAATCAGCTCAGCAGGCTCAAACGATCAAGGAGTTGTCAGAACAACTCCTCCAGGCTCGGCTAGATCTCCGCCAAGAGCGAGAGAACAACAGAAAACTCAGCCGAGGTCTCTATGAGCTACGCATTAAAGAGAAAAGCGGGCTAGCTCAATATGACCAAGTGCTACAAGAAAAGGACCGAGCTGTTGCAAGGCTCGATGAACTATAAGCCTTGGTCATACACCAAGAGGCGAAGATCAAAGAGGCTCAACAATACAGCGAAGAAATGAGCCAAGCGATCCACAAGCAAAGCGAAGCGCTCACTCACCATGTCCGGGAAGCCGAGAGAGAATTACAAAGAAAACAAGACCCGCCTGTGGGTTTCTTTAGGCTTTTCCGTTTTTGCCAAAAGACGCTTCGTAGTATGGAATAGGAGAATGTACACCTTTCAAAGAATTAATGAAATCTTTTTCCTTATTTCGCACTTGTCTACTTGCATACATGAGCATGCATTTGCATATTTAATTTCCCCTCCTTCACACTTAATAAATAAGATAGTAAAAAGGAAGGATTAACTAACACGTCTTCCAACTCAGAAGAATGGAGAGAAAGCCACTCCTAATAAAGCTCACACCAACGGTCGAATCATCGCAAGAGGGAAATAAACCTCGGTCGTTGGTCCTCAAGAATAAGGAAGAGGGGGCAAGGACGCCAGTGCGACTATTTATGCCACGTCCTTTCCCCTACGAGTCAAACAAAGCTGTACCGTGGAGATATGGGGAATCTTCACCAATAAAAGAAGAAATAACAAACATAGCCGGCATTGGGGGCACAACTAGAAGTGGAAGAATCTACTCCCCCAAGGACACACAAGAAAATGTCCTTCAAAATAAAGAAAAAAATAAAAAGACCGAAGAAGAAAAAGAAAATAAAGAATCCAAGGAGGAGACAGAGGAACTACTCCAATTTATAAGACAAAGCGAGTATTCCATTATTGACCAGCTCAATCGCACACCTGCAAAGATCACGTTGCTATCTTTGATAATGAGCTCGGAACCGCACCGAAACGCCCTGCTGAAGGTCTTGAGCGAGGCGCACGTACCTCATACCATATCCCAAGAAAAGGTCGAGAGGATCGTCGGTCACATCACGGCAAACGATCACCTCACCTTCACAGAGGAAGAACTCCCTCTCGAAGGGTCAAAGCATAACAAGCCCTTGCACATCTTAGTCAAGTGCAAGGAATACCTCATTGCCAAAGTTCTTGTGGATAACGGGTCGTCCCTGAACGTGATGCCCAAATGCACACTGGATAAGTTGACTATCCAAGGAACCCGTCTGCGCCCAAGCAGCACCATCGTTCGAGCCTTCGACGGGTCAAAACGAGAAGTAGTGGGAGAGATCAAATTGCCAATTCAAGTGGGACCCACTATCTTTGACGTCGATTTCCACGTAATGGACATTACTCCAGCATATAGCTGTCTCCTTGGCAGGCCTTAGATTCACGATGCTAAGGCAATACCTTCAACGCTCCACCAAAAAGTCAAATTCGTAGTGGATGACAAACTGGTCACGGTTCAAGCAGAAGACGATATCCTGATCAGTGGACCGTCCACCCAACCTTATGTGGATGCGGCTGAAGAGGCTCTTGAAACATCTTTTCAAGCGCTCGAAATTGCCAGTATAGAGCGACTTCCCAGAAATACAAAGGTAGCCCGCATGATGTTGAAGCACGACTACCATCCTGGCCAAGGACTGGGGGCAGATTCTCAAGGAATGAGGGAACCCCCGGAATTCAAGGACAATCCCCACAAGTATGGCCTAGGATATAACCCTTTCAAGGGCCAAGCGGGAAAAGCAAAAGGGAAGTCCCCCCTCCGCACACTCAAGCAGATTTTCCGAAGTGGAGGGGTGCAAGCGTCAAGAGTCACTCTAGTCATTAGGAAATATTTTTCTTTGCTTAAGGGATGTAAACCCCATGATTGTTAGAGATTATCCCCCGGGGCGAGCCCGACCCCCAGGCATTTCAGGGCACATATTCCCTTATTAATTAATAAAGAATGATTCTTTCTATTTGCTTCTCTTCTTTCTACTTCTGACTGGACCACATAAATAACCCTGTCTAAGTAAACATAAAAAGGAAAAAAAAAGAATAAGAAGCGCTTCCAAATAATCAAGCCTCCATCATTGCCATCATCATCAAGTTAGCTGATTAGAAGCACATAGAAATAAGACTTCACTTAAGCCATAAAGAAAGTCACGCTTCGCCAATACTGTGAAAAAAAAAAAAAACAAAAAAACAAAGAAAAAGCCCAGAGAAGCCAAAGGCCAAAGAAAAGGGGCAAATTACCCGGTAGGAAACCCACTAAGGGGGCTACACAAAAATAGGGTCAACCCGGTAGGATACCCGAACAACAATAAAGGGTAACCTAGGCAAAAGTTAGGGTTACAAATAAAAGTCCGCTAGGATTCCTCCAAAATTTTACAAGAGAGAGAACCTAGACAAAAGATAGGGCCAACACACAGTATCCTAGTTCGAAAACCCAAAGGGCGATCTAGGGAAATCAGCTAGCTATCTAAAAAAAGCAATGAAAATAAAACCTGAGAGCGCAAATACAAAAAAGAAGGGAAAGATGTTTGCTTAGACAAAGCCTAAACACCCAGGCTTAACCTTAGCCAGCCATTCTTACAAAACCCTTTTATCAATAAAAATCAACCCTCTAAAACACAAACCATTGATTTTTACCCCCCTTTACTTCTTTTCTCTTGACCCTCACGACAATATTCTAATAATTAATTTGGGAATATGGAGGCGTATAGTCAACAAGAGGATTGAAATCCCTAAAGCAAGGAAAAAGGGACACTACATGACAAAAGTGCTCTACAAAAGAAAAAAACGAAAAAGAAAAAGAAGAGAAAGAAAGAAATTACCCTTCGGTCACAAGAAGTCCGGCATGGTACAGCCAAAAGTAAACACAGCGAATCAGAAGGCTTTCAAGCGCAACGAGACACGTTGGTTAAATCCTTCTGAAAACTTAATCAAAATAGGCATTATAGGACATCAAAACATAAAAACATTGCATGCATAAAATGTTTTTTAGACCAGGTCCTATTACTTCTTTCAAAAAAAATAGCAAATACAAAAAATAAATTTTTTTTTCTCTTTCGCAAAACGAGACCGCCGTCTGGGACATCCAGACCGCCGTCTCGTTTACCCGACACGACGAGACCGCCGTCTGGACCAACCAGACCGCCGTCTCGACCTGGAGGAGAAACGAGACCGCCGTCTCGTCCACCCAGACGACGGTCTCGATCTGGAAATTTTCCCTATATATAGGGGGCGCGGCTTTGGGCTTCCTCACAACTCCCTTCGCCTCCAGAACCTCCTCTCCCTCAACTCCTGCACTCCCAAGCCTCCTCTAGTCAAGATGTTTGGCAGAAGCGCTTCTAGAAAGAGAAGGAACACTGTTGGTGCTAGTAGTTCCGCAGCACCACCGTCCCAGGACCCTTCCCAGCTAGCGCCACAACACCAGGCCCATCTTGAGAACATCCGGACCTACCAGTGGCACCCTATGCTCAAGCTGGATTTTAACATCCTGGCTGAGTTCGGATGGGAGGACGACGTCCGGGCCCATCTAGACAACATTGGGTGGGGATTCCTGCTGCATCCACCACCTACACATGTGTACCCTCAGGCGGTGCTGGAATTCTTAGCCTCCGTCTCCTACTCCGAGAGCCCCTCCACGGTCCCGGGCCTACAGCCCACCAAGATGGTGACATATTTTATGGGTGGGCAGTACCAGACTTCCACCCTCAGAGAATTCAACGTGGCCATCGGGTTCGTCCGGCCCGAGGAGGCCATGACCCAGGAGTACCGTGACGCCATCTGCTCACGGCCCACCCACCTTACTGCTGCCGAGATGTGGCGTGAGCTCACGGGAGCCACCACGCCGCCCACGCCGATGAGGGATCCGCGCTTCCCCAGGCACTCCGCATCCGCCACAAGCCGCCGGCTGGAACTATACACGGAAGGAAAGAGAGTCAGGGCAAAATATCCCTCCCTGACCTCTTCATACTATACTGCATGAGCCAAAGGCGGCGCTGCAACCCCGGGTACTTCTTCCTGAGAGCCCTCAAGGACTTCGGGAACAGATCTGCGGGGGCCGTCCTCGTTGCTCCCCTCATCACCCCCTTAGCAGAAAGGTTTGGGTGCCCTGGCCGGGAAGAGCTGGCCCACAATCTGCGACCCGAATCCATCGGCGGGTCAATCTTGGTCAGCATGGGAATGCTGATCCGCAGAGGGAACCAGCTGGCTCTCCACCCCACCCTGGATTTCGCATTGGAACTCCAGGATGTGATGCAGGAAATGCCTACATCTCCTGACATCCAGCAGCAACAGCAGCAGCAGCAGCCGCCCCGGTATACAGACGACTTCGCTGGCATGCACCTCCACATGAATGACCTATGCCAGCAGCTCAACAGTATGACTGTGAGGCAAGAACAGGTGTCCCAGAGGCATGAGCATCTATCCCAAACAGTGGAGCAATTGTCCCAAAGGCAGGAGGCCTTTGACACCCGACTGGGGGAAATGTACCAGTACCAACAAAGCATGCGCTAGGATTGGGCGACTTTTCAGCAAAGGTACCAGGATGAAGTCCAAGAGCAGGAGGACTTCAGATACCATATGTACCAGCATTACCCTCCCCAGGGATCGGGCCCAGAAGATAGCCCCTAGGGATAGTAGCTCCAAAAATAGGGTTGTAATAAAATTTCCTCATAAATAAAAATTTTATTTCATGCATCTTTTTGCCTCCCTTCGCAAAAGCCAGCGTAACAAAAAAGAAGCTTAAAAAGAAAAAAGGCACACGCTCAATAAAAAGCCAGAATCCAAAATCGCGAGAAAAAAGAGATAAAACCGCAAGAAAAAGGCAGGATTAAGCCATCACAACAACCAACAAAGTTTCGACAAGAGTCGAACGAACAACAAAATCCCCGGCGCAGCCCGGATGACCATTTTAGAAAGATCCAACCACAACTACCAAAACACAGAAGTCACTCCCCAGGGAGTCGGCGCATGATCAGAATCAGTAAGCCGCCACCATCGCCAAAGGATCAGCTACCGCAAAAAGGGGCGTCCAGAGGCACCAAACCAGACGAGGGTTCCTACTCGTCAACCAAAGGATCAGCTACCGCAAGATGGAGCATCCGGAGGTCAAACACCAGATGGGGGTGTAAACTCATCAAGCCTTACAAAAGGGGGCTTACCGGGCGGGGGTTAGTACTCGTCAAACACCAGATGGGGGTGTAAACTCATCAAGCCTTACAAAAGGGGGCTTACCGGGTGGGGGTTCGCACTCGTCAAACCAGATGGGGGTTCGTACCCATCAACCGAAGGATCGACTTCGTCAGAAGGAGTTCCTGAGGTCTTACCACGTGTTCACCGAAGGGATCGGCTACGCCAGAAGCAGTATATCAGAAGTGCACGAACACCAAAGTCTTCCCCAAAAGATCAACCGCCGCAAGACGGGACGTTTGAAGGGCAACCGGGCAAGAGGGTCAACTCCTTTACCCCCCAGTCGATCATCCCGGCACAGAAGGCCAGCAGTCGACTGGACGGGTAAAGGGGGGGCAGCTGTAGACCCCAAATCTTGCCCGACCTCCAAATAAAGACCAGAAGACCTCCTATTTGAAGATGGACAAGCCTAACAAGCCATTAGGAGAGACTATTAGGCCCCATACTAGGATAGGAGGGAGTTTCTGTACAAAAAAATAAGTTTTCTCGCTTCGAAGGGACGAGACCGCCTTCTGGACAACCCAGACCGCCGTCTCGCTTCACGTAGGAGGTGAGACCGCCGTCTCACTTAACGAGACGGCGGTCTCGCCACCCGCGAAGGACGAGACGGCGGTCTCGTTCACCCAGACGGCATTCTCGCCATTTTGACAGGTCGAGACGGCGGTCTCGTTGGACGAGACGGCGGTCTCGACCCTGTCAGACGAGACCGGCGGTCTCGCCACCTGACAGCGTGAAAACCTATAAATAGGGGCTCTCCCCCCCTCATTTCCACACACCACAGCTGCATAGCTCTCCCTTCTCTCTAAAAACTTCTCTCTAGAATCCCTCCGACGCATTTCTGGAGCTTCTGAGTGCTTTCAAGAGTGATTTTCGGCGTTCGAGAAGTTTTCCGACGTCCTGTAGAGTGAAGGGCTGCCATAAAGCACCCTATTTTTTAGAGAAATAATATAAAAAGCGTGCTTCGGAGGTTCAAATTCTCTCTCTTCACCTTTACCGTTTTTTCTTAAATTATGCAATAGATATTAGGGCCATGTAGTCATACTTTTAAATTCCGCAGAATAAAAAGGGCGAAAGTGTATTTTTCTAGTTTATTAATAAAATAAGCCGGCCTGTCATAGGGAACCCGAAAGGGGCATCGTAAAGGGACTAATACTCCCTTTGCACGTAACCAACTCCCTTACCCAACTCTGGTTCTAACGACCAAAAGTTGGTTTTCGAAAACCAACGCCTTTTAAAACCCCTTTTCCGATGTTTTCGGTAAAAATATCGGTGGCAACTCCATAAGAACCCAAAATAAATAAGTCCTTGGGTTAGCCCGGTTATCGCACAACCCAAGGACACTTTTGAAAACCTCGCCCCCAGGTTAGCCCGGTTATCGGACAACCTGAAGGCGTTGTAACCACCAATAAAAAAACGCGAAAATCAAAGAGGGTCGAAAAACCATCGCGTCGCTCCGACCGTTCCACCACCGTTTTTGGGGAGGCGGCGACAGCGCCTGACAGGTTGAGACCGCCGTTTCCTCTGACAGGGTCGAGACCGCCGTCTGGAAAGTCCAGACCGCCGTCTCGTTCATGGCAGAGGGTCGAGACCGCCGTCTGGATAATCCAGACCGCCGTCTCGATAATCCAGACCGCCGTCTCGATAATCCAGACCGCCATCTCGATTGGGCAGGAATCGAGACCGTCGTCTGGGAAACCTAGACCGCCGTCTCGACTTTTGCAAGTGACGAGACCGCCGTCTGGACAATCGAGGACTTGATGTTAGACTTGATGGACATGAAGCTTGTTGATTTTGATGATGATTCAAGAAATCAAGAACGTAGAGAGTTGAAGACTTGTTTTATAGTGTAATAACTCTATTTTTATTAGATTGAGTCTGTAATATTAGAGTTTGAGATAGCCGGTACATAGTCTGCACCTTAGAAGCTTCAAAAAGCTCAAATTTATCAAAGAGGCTCGGCTTTAATCGATTAATTGGTGAAATAATCGATTAAAACAATGAGAAAAACCATTTTCTGTATCTACTCACTGGTTTAATCGATTAACAAGCCTGTTAATCGATAAACAGGTCTTTTAATCAATTAAAACAGAGAGTTTTGGGGTTCTGTTGATTTTGGCTCTGTAATAATCGATTAACACTTCATTTAATCGATTATTTCAGTCATATTTTGATTTTTAACTTCAAATCAACCCTATTTTCGAAAACCCTATTTCCAAGAACCCTAGTTTCGAAAATCCCAATTCCAAAACCCTAATTTCTCTACTTAAGCATCTCTATGGCTCTCAGAAAAGAAGAACAACCTTTTTCACACAAAAGTTAAGTGTTGTGAGTGCCAGAGAACTGTTTGTTGCAAGAAAAATGGGCTTTTGGAACCTGGTGTGGGCTAGAAGCGATAAGAATCACTAAGTGGAGTTCTTAGTGGATTGTGTGTTGTGCCGTCTCTGGGGAAAGTTGTTCTTCATCTCTTGTGGATTTCAAGAGAGGTGTTTTCTTTACTTTATCTTTTCCATTGTAATCTGTTTGTAACAACTTTGATTATAGTGACAGTGTTAATCCTCTGTTTGAGTGATTAGCAACTGGACGTAGGGTCTTTTGATCCGAACCAGTATAAATCTCCTGTGTAAGACTCTATCTCTATCTCTATTTACATTTACACAGTTTTTAATCGGTAAAATTTGGGGAAAATTTTGAAAACCTAATTTTTTTTTAAGAAACCAATTCACCCCCCCCCTCTTGGTTTTTGTCCGACCACGCGAACATTCCGCTACGCGATTCTAACACTCTAGCAATCATAACTCTTAATTTATGTATGAAAAAGGATTGTTATTTTGCAGAGAGTCTTAGAGAACCTTAAGTAGAGAGAATAGGGTCTAGGAAATAATGATTTTCGAAACTTGAAGTATTGGGAAAAGGGTTTTCGTAAATTGGTCAAATTTGAAATTCAAAACTCATAACAGACGTAGATAATCGATTATCTTGAGTGATAATTGATTATTCCTGAACTTTCAAACTGGGGTAATCGATTATCAACCTAGGTAATCGATTATTCTAGTAAGGTTTTCATAAAACAAGTTTCAAAGCATGATAATCGATAATTCTAAGTGATAATCGATTATTACAAAATTGTTTTGATAAAAATGAACTTTCAGAGGATGGATTATGTACTGACTATCTTGGACTCTAATTTTATAGACTAAAAAAGACAAAACAGAGTTATTACAAGTAAATACAAATGATTATAAGTCTTCAAGTCTTTGAGTCCTTTGTTCTTGAATCATCATCAAAATCTTCAAGCATCATATCATTGCATGTTCAACAATCTCCCCCTTTTTGATGATGATCAAAATTTGCTTTAAAGCCCTTTGTAATAACCTATTTTTACTGTCACAACTAACAAAACTATTAAACATACCAGGCAACATTATAATTGTTTAAACACATCAGGCTTTAAAATATTTTCTCCTCCTATTTTGATTATTATCAAAAGAAATAAAAATTCCCCCTCAACATATGCATTAAATAGAAAAGTAAACAACTCCCCCTTAAACAATGCAAACATAGAATTTTATTCAATAATTCAATGTAGTACAAACAAGATAAAAGAAATAAAACTCTTCACTCTCATCACTATTGAATTGTGCATCAAATCTATCTTCTAGATTACATACATGTTCGTCCACATCCGAAATTCGTCTTATAATTTATTGATGTTGTTCTTGAGATATAGAGAATAATTCTTGCATTCTCTGATTCATATTGAACAACATGTCTTCCATGGAAGGATGTGATGTAGAGTGAGCAGCAGAAGACGTTCCAGCAGCAGGAACATCAACAGTAAGCATGTCCTCATCATCAAAATTTTGAGCAACGTCAGCCATGTGAGGAGCATCATCTTTATGAACGTAAACTCCGTTTACATTCACCATTTGCAGCTGGGTAAGCGTGCTGTCAAGCATTCTGTTAGAATTTAATGTCCAAACCCGTTGTTCCCCTTCAACATTTACACCTTTGTATTCAAGAATCCTGGAGATGAGAAGAGCGTAAGGAATCTTGAAGGTCGGGTGACGCTTCACCTTGAGCATTATCAAGGTCACAAGGCTGGGCCAATGAATTGGCTCGTTGTTCATGATAGCATGGATGATGCGAAGTTCAGCAGAAGAACATTGTGCATGGTTGGTCGCTCGAGGACATAGAATCCATACAAGAAGATGCAGTAACATGCGTTCTTCTTTCTTTAAAGGACCAGCCAAAAGTTGTCTGCCGATTTCCATGGCAGGATTGCGAAGAAAGGAACGATATGCCATAATGCGATTAACATCCTCTAAATTAGCAAGGACATTTACAACATCATCTCTTATAGGAAAATGAGCAACATTTTCCCAAATATCTGTTAGAATCGCGCAGCGGAATGTTCGCGTGGTCGGACAAAAACCAAGAGGGGGGGTGAATTGGTTTCTTAAAAAAAATTAGGTTTTCAAAATTTTCCCCAAATCTTACCAATTAAAAATCTGTGTAAACGTAAATAGAGTAGAGATAGAATCTTACACAGGAGATTTATACTGGTTCGGATCAAAAGACCCTACGTCCAGTTTCTAATCACTCAAACAGAGGATTAACGCTGTCACTATAATCACAGTTGTTACAAACAGATTACAATGGAAAAGATAAAGTAAAGAAAACACCTCTCTTGAAACCCACAAGAGATGAAGAACAGTTTTCCCCAGAGACGGCACAACACACAATCCACTAAGAACTCCACTTAGTGATTCTTATCGCTTCTAGCCCACACCAGGTTCCAAAAGCCCCTTTTTCCTCCAACAAACAGTTCTCTGGCACTCACAGCACTTAACTTTTGTTTGAAAAAGCTTGTTCATTTTTCTGAGTGCCATAGAGAAGCTTAAGTAGAGAAATTAGGGTTTGGGAATTGGGATTTTCAAAACTAGGAGTCTTGGGATTAGGGTTTTCGAAAATAGGGTTGATTTGAAGTTGAAAATCAAAATCTAACTAAAATAATCGATTAAATGAAGTGTTAATTGATTATTACAGAGCCAAAATCAACAGAACCCCAAAACTCACTATGTTTAATCGATTAAAAGCCCTGTTAATCGATTAACAGGTGTGTTAATCGATTATTATAGTGAACAGATACAGAAAATGATTTTTCTCATTGTAATAATAGATTATTTGACCATTTAATCGATTAAAGCCGAGGCAAAAAGATAATTTTGAGTTTTTGAAGCTTCTAAAGTGCAGACTATGTACCGGCTATCTTAAACTCTAATATTACAGACTCAAACTAATCAAAACAGGGTTATTACACTATAAAACAAGTCTTCAACTCTCTAAGTCTTGTGTTCTTGAATCATCATCAAAATCAACAAGCTTCATGTCCATGTAAGTTCAACATCAAGTCCTTGAATGTTCAACAATATCATCATCAAGGATGATGGTTACACCCTTGACTCTGGAAGTAGCAATATGATCTCGATATTTGAAACGAGAATAGAAAACCCGAACTAAATCTGGATTGTATGTACCTTGCATCTGGATAAAAGGAAGAACACCTTGTTGTTCAAGAAGATTGGGAAATTGGAATCCCCTGTTTATGAATTGCTCTCCAATAAGAAATTTAGGAGTAATAATACCCCTTTCTTTCCAGAAATTCAGATATTCCTATCTTTCGTCATCATCAGAAATCCACCCTTCAAGAGAATTAGGGCGGGGATGAGAAGCAGGAGTGGATCTTCTCCTTGTTGGAATCTTTCTTCGGGAAGATGAAGCCATTTAGAATGAAATGAGAGAAAAGTGAAAGATAAGGAGTTTTGAAGAGAAGCAAAGCTTTAAGGAAGACAACAACACAAGAATTGTTAGAATCGCGCAGCGGAATGTTCGCGTGGTCGGACAAAAACCAAGAGGGGGGGTGAATTGGTTTCTTAATAAAAATTAGGTTTTCAAAATTTTCCCCAAATTTTACCGATTAAAAACTGCGTAAATATAAATAGAGAAGAGTAGAGAAGATTACACAGTAGGTTTATACTGGTTCGGATCAAAAGACCCTACGTCCAGTTGCTAATCACTCAAAAGAGGATTAACGCTGTCACTAAGAACAAATTGTTACAAACAGATTACAAATGAAAAGATAAAGATACGAAAACACCTCTCTTGAAATCCACAAGAGATGAAGAACAACTTTCCCTAGAGACGGCACAACACACAATCCACTAAGAACTCCACTTAGTGATTCTTATCGCTTCTAGCCTCACACCAGGTTCCAAAAGCCCCCTTTCCTTGCAACAAACAGTTCTCGGCACTCACAAGCACTTAACTTTTGTATGGAAAGAGTTGTTCTGCTTTTCCGAGTGCCAAAGCAGAGTTTAAGTAGGGAAATTAGGGTTTAGGAATTGGGGATTTCGAAACTAGGGTTCTTGGTAATTGGGTTTTCGAAAATAGGGTTAATTTGAAATTTAAAATGAAAAACAGATCGAAATAATCGATTATTTGGAGTGATAATCGATTAAAATAGAGCCAAATACGTCGAACCCAAACCTCTCTGGATTAATCGATTATTTGGTGAAATAATCGATTATCTCGTACGGATCAAGTACAAAACAATCGATTATTTTGCTGTTTTAATCGATTAAAACAGTGACTTAGTATAGAAAGTGGTTTTCTCACTGTTTTAATCGATTATTTACCTATATAATCGATTAAAGCCGAGCCTGCATGATAAATTTGAGCATTTTGAAGCTTCTAAGTTACAGACTATGTACCGGCTATCTTAGACTCTAAAAATACAGACTCAATCTTAAATAAAACAGAGTTATTACAATACAATTATCACCAATCTTCAATCTTCAATATTCTAAGTCTTTAGTTCTTGGATCATCATCAAAATCCATTCTTCATATTCATCAAGTGCAACATCAAGTCCTTGAATTGTCAACAATCTCCCCCTTTTTGATGATGATCAAAATTTTCTTTTAAAGCCCTTTGTAATAACCTCGTTTTATCTGTCATACTAACAAACACATTAAACATACCAGATAAAATTTAAAATTGAATCATAGGCTTTAAATTTTTCTCCCCCTATTTTGATTATAATCAAAAAGAACTCTGCAACATCAATCATAAGAGCCCCCCCTCAAAATATGCATAAGTTAGAGAAAGCTCCCCCTCAATCATAGCATGAGAGAAATATGAAATTTTATTTCACAATCATTCAACCATTACAACATCAAGACAATAACAAAAGAAAATACATTGATTCTCTCAATATCAGACAGTTTTAATCGATTATTTCTAGCAAATAATCGATTGTCAGAGGAATTTAATCGATTATTTCACGAAATAATCGATTATTCCAGAGGAGAATACCCTGTTTTGGACGTTTTGAGAAAAAATAATCGATTATTACTTCCAAGAATCGATTATTCCAGAGGCTATATCAAGTTTTTAAGGTTTTTACACATTATAACCTATGAATATCCTACAACACGAATTTTAACATCACAATCATCCAAAAACAGTCAAATTAAGCGGAATTTAAGCTATTTCGATATCCCTAAGTCTCTTCTAAGATCATAGAATCTATCCTTTGGTAGAGGCTTAGTAAATATATCTCGCTAATTGACGTTTAGTGTCTACATACTCTATCTTACAGCTTTCCTTTGCTGATATGATCTCTTAAAAAGTGATGTCTAATCTCAATATGTTTAGTCCTAGAGTGCATTACTGGATTCTTAGTTAGATTGATTGCACTCGTATTATCACACATTAATGGAATGTCATTTAAATATATGCTATAATCCTCTAATTGTTGTTTCATCCACAGAATTTGAGCACAACAACTACCAGCTGCAATATATTCAGCTTCAGTGGTAGATAAAGCTACACATGCTTGTTTCTTAGAATGCCATGATATTAAGGATGAACCCAACAAATGACATGTCCCACTAGTGCTTTTCCTATCAATTTTACATCCACCATAATCAGCATCAGAATATCCTAATAAACTAATATAAGCATCGAACGGATACCACAAGCCAAATCCAAGTAGTTCCTTTTAAGTATTTTAAAATATGTTTTACTCGCAATTAGATGAGATTCTTTAGGACAAGCCTGAAATCTAGCACACACACGCATGTAATGCATAATATCGTGTCTACTAGCAGTTAAGTATAATAGTGATCCTATCATACCTCTATACATAGTTTGATTTACTTCCAAACCTGATTCATCCTTGTCTAAATAGCATGAAGTTCCCATGGGTGTGTTAGCTTCCTTTGAGGTGTCCATACCAAACTTTTTTAGGATCTCTTTGCAGTACTTAGTTTGAGAGATGAAATTGCCATCTTTAAGTTGCTTGATTTGTAGTCCAAGGAAGAATGTCAATTCTCCCATCATAGACATTTCAAACTCTCCCTGCATTATCTTAGCAAATTCTACACATAACGAATTATCAGTTGATCCAAAAATTATATCATCAACATATACCTGGACCAATAAGATATGTTCTTTAACTTTCTTAATAAACAGTGTAGAATCAATTCTTCCTCTTGAAAAATCATTTGCAGTTAGGAAATACTTAATCTTTCATACCAAGATCTAGGAGCTTGTTTTAACCCATATAATGCTTTCTTTAATTTGTAAATATGATTAGGATTATTAAAATCTTCAAATCCAGGGGGTTGCTCTACATACACTTTTTCTTTGATAAAACCATTTAAAAATGCACTCTTAACATCCATTTGATATAATTTAAATTTCATCATAGATGCATAAGCAAGAAGTAGGCGTATAGCCTCTAACCTGGCCACAGGAGCATAAGTTTCATCATAATCTATACCTTCCTCCTGACAATAGCCTTTTGCAACAAGTCTGGCTTTATTCTTTGTTATATTACCATCTTCATCAAGCTTATTTCTGAATACCCATTTAGTTCCAATAACTTGATGTGACTCTTCTCTTGGAATTAATTCCCAGACTTGATTCCTTTCAAATTGGTTAAGTTCTTCTTGCATGGCTATGCACCATTGATCATCTTTAAGTGCTTCCTCAATGTTTTTAGGTTCAATCTGTGACACAAAAGCAACGTACATACAGAAATTATTCATATTTCTAGTTCTTACCCCTTTTGAGATGTCCCCTATAATGTTGTCCATTGAGAGTCCTCTAGGTGATTGCCAATCTTTTGCTAATTGAGGAGTTTGAGAAGGCACATTATCTTCCAAGTATAATTCATCAAGGGCCTCTCTTATATATTCATCATCACCTGCAAGTCTTTTATTTGACTCAAGAGGATTTCCCCCAAGGTCTACAATCTCATCAAAGGTAACATGTATAGATTCTTCTATGTTCAAAGTTCTCCTATTAAATACTCTATACGCCTTGCTAGTTAGAGAATAACCTAGAAAAATGCCCTCATCGGCTTTTGAATCAAATTTTCCTAGATTGTCCTTTCCATTATTTAGCACAAAACATTTACATCCAAAAATCTTTAAATGTGCAACATTAGGTTTTCTACCATTAAACAATTCATATGGAGTAGATTTAATAATTGACCTAATGAGCATTCTATTTAAAACATAACATGCCGTACTAACCGCATCAGCCCAAAAATATTTAGGAACATTAGATTCATTTAACATAGTTCTTGCAAGTTCCTCTAATGACCTATTTTTCCTCTCAACTACACCATTTTGTTGGGGAGTCCTAGGAGCAGAAAAGTTATGTAATATACCATTTTCCTCACAATAATTCTCAAACTTTTCATTTTGAAACTCACCACCATGGTCACTTCTTAAAACTTTAATTCTTAGGTCTTTCTCATTTTGTATTTGTTTAGCAAACTTTCTAAAGACTTTAAAAGCTTCACTTTTCATAGATAGGAAAAATGTCCAAGTGTACCCAGAGTAATCATCAACAATTACAAGTCCATAATAATTTCCACCAAAGCTTCTTATCCTAGAAGGTCCAAATAAATCTAAATGTAATAATTCTAGGGGTTTTGAAGTGGAAATCACATTCTTTGATTTAAAAGATGATTTTACTTGTTTACCTTTTTGGCATGCATCACACAATCTATCTTTTTCAAATTTTAACTTAGGCAATCCAATAACTAAGTCTTTTGATATCAATTTATTCAAATGATGCATGTTTATATGAGCCGCTCTTTTATGCCATAACCAAGGGTTTTCTTCCTTAGCAACTAAACATGTTATACTAGACTCATGTAAACAATCCAAATCAATCAAATATATGTTGTTATGCCTAATGCCTTTTAATTCTACTTTTTCGGAATTTACTAAATGTATGGTGCAAAATTTGCTTTCAAAAGTTACCTTGAATCCTTTGTCACACAATTGGCTTATGCTAAGAAGGTTATGCTTTAATCCATCAACAAGAAGCACATCCTTAATCTCCAATGTGTTTGCATCACCTATGTTTCCAATTCCGAGAATCTTTCCTTTGTTGTTATCCCCATAAGTCACATATCCTTGTTCTTTGGCTTTGAAACTTACAAATTTCGTTTTATCTCCAGTCATATGTTTTGAGCATCCACTATCAAGATACCACATAGACTTCTTTGATTTTGAAGTTTCCTACAAAACAAGAACATAGTAAACTTAGGTCCCCACAACTTTTGGGTCCTTGGGGTTAGAGACATAACAATCTATTTAAATACTGCAAAACTTCTTTTAATTAATTTGCTGGTTTAATTAATCTGTTAAAAGATCCTTTTAATCTGTTAAAAGTGCAGTTTTAATCTGTTAAAACATCTTTTAATCGATTAAAACGTAGTGTAGAAATTTTTTTTAAGTTGTTTTAATCGATTGAAACGAGTTTTTAATCGATTAAAAGAGTTATGATCGGTCATAACTAAATTCTGATCGATCATAACTGATTCTGACCGATCATATTAAAAATATGATCGATCATCTGACCCTTTAAGTGATTTTAATCGATTGAAACGTGTTTTAATCGATTGAAAAGAATTCTGATCGCTTATAATTAAAATCTGATCGATCACATTTGATTCTGATCGGTCATAGTTGGATTCTGATCGATCATCCTAACCGTTTAAGTGATTTTAATCGATTGAAACGTGTTTTTAATCGATTTAAAAGATTCTGACCGCTCATAATAAAAATCTGATCGATCACAATGAGTTCTAAATGGTTTTAATCGATTAAAAACAGTTTGTATCGATTAAAATACTGTAAAAACACTTCTTTGAACATTCTAAGTGATTTTATTTGGTTCTTTCAAAACTGCATCATTTAAAAACATGTTTTAAGAAAGCTTTTGTAAAAATACTTTGTTTTTAGTTGTTTAAAAACAATTTTAGAGGCTTTTCACAAAAATCTTTAAGTAAAGAACCTTCATGCAAGATAAAATGTTTTTACCTAAGCATTCATTTAAAACATACTAAATGATCCATTTTCTTTGAATAAATACAAGATACAAATAGTTCATTTAACTATAGGAACCCAAACATATTTTCCTTTAGGAACTCCAAAATGTTTAATTTTACACTTATTTGAGGTATGACCTTGTTTCATACAATAAAAACATGCTTTTGATGTAGCTATGGAATAAGATGCATTATTTACATGACATGCTCTAGTTCCTTTTTCTACCCATATTCTTTTCTTTTTAGGTTTACTCTTTTTCAAAGGAACTCTTTGATTTACATTATTTTGAGCAATTACCATTTCATGCTTCTTAAGATCATCAATTTCTTTTTCCGCTTTGTCTAGCAAATGGTTAAGAATATCTATGTCATATTCATGCTCTTTACAATTTGCACAAGCTAAGTCCTTATTCTCATTTAAGCATACAATTTTCGTATTAGCTACCTCCTTTTCTTCTAAACATGCAATTTTCAATTTTAAGGACTCATTTTCCTTTTCGGATCTTCTTAGATTTTTCTTTACAACTTTATATTCTTTTTTCATATCCATAAATGCAGTAAATAACTCATTATAAGCATTTTGCAATTCATCATGGTCATTTTCTTCACTAGAGGATGAATCGGAATCACTAACCTCAAAATCTGAAGAAATGTTGTTATTTGCCATCAAGCAAATGTTTGCTTCAATTTCTGAGTCGCTTGATTCTGAATTTGAATCACTGTCATCCCAAGCAATATATGCTTTCTTCTTGAATTGCTTTTTGCCCTTGGATTCATCATTTTTCTTGTTTGGGCATTCGGTCTTTATATGCCCTGCTTCACCACAACCAAAGCATTTTATATTAACGGAAGAATTTTCTTTTACCTTTCCCTTACCTTTGAAAGGATGTCTTCCTTTTGCTTTCATCATCTTGGTGAACTTCTTTATAAAAAGACTCATCTCTTCTTCATCAATTTCGGAGTCTTCTTCTTCTTCTTTCTTATTTTTGCTTTTTGAAATTTCGGTCTTGAAAGCTAGGTTCTTCTTTTGATATTGACCCTCTTCCTCATTTAGTCTTCCAAGGTCAAGCTCATGCTCCCTAAGCTTTCCAAATAACGCCGCCATAGACATAGTGGCAAGATTTTGTGACTCCGAGATGGCCGTCACCTTTGGTTGCCATTTCCTATCCGAGAGATTTCAAAATTTTAACATTTAATTCATCAACGTCAAAAATTTTACCTAGTCCGGTAAGATGGTTCACGATATGAGTGAAACGTTTCGAACGTCGAAAATCGTTTCGCCGGGTTGCATCCGAACATCTCGTATTCTTGGATTAAAGAATTTTTACGTGCTCTTTTGACGTCGTCGCTTCCTTCGTGGGTCACCCTTAGCATTTCCCACATTTCCGTGCACTTTTACAAACCGAAATTCTATAAAACTCATCAAGGGTTAGAGCAGATGAAATAATGTTTCTAGCCCTAACATCAAATTGTGCTTTTCGACTTTCTTCTGCAGTCCATCTAGAAATAGGTTTAAGAACGTCAACATCGTTCTCGTAATTTTAGGAACAAATGGACCGTTTAAAATTGCGTCCCAAACGCCTCTATCAACGGACTCTAAAAATATTTGCATACGTACCTTCCAAAAAGGATAATTTTGACCCGCAAAAAGTGGGGTCTCGTTGATAGACGCACCTTCGGCAAAAGTTTGATTTTGTCCGGCCATTTTCGAAAAGTTTGAATGACTATCAAAGCAAGCTCGATACCACTTGTTAGAATCGCGCAGCAGAATGTTCGCGTGGTTGGACAAAAACCAAGAGGGGGTGAATTGGTTTCTTAATAAAAATTAGGTTTTCAAAATTTTCCCCAAATTTTACCGATTAAAAACTGCGTAAATGTAAATAGAGAAGAGTAGAGAAGATTACACAGTAGGTTTATACCGGTTCGGATCAAAAGACCCTACGTCCAGTTGCTAATCACTCAAAAGAGGATTAACGCTCGTCACTAAGAACAAATTGTTACAAACAGATTACAAATGAAAAGATAAAGATACGAAAACACCTCTCTTGAAATCCACAAGAGATGAAGAATAGCTTTCCCTAGAGACGGCACAGCACACAATCAACTAAGAACTCCACTTAGTGATTCTTATCGCTTCTAGCCTCACACCAGGTTCCAAAAGCCCCCTTTCCTTGCAACAAACAGTTCTCTGGCACTCACAGCACTTAACTTTTGTATGGAAAGAGTTGTTCTGCTTTTCTGAGTGCCAAAGCAGAGTTGAAGTAGGGAAATTAGGGTTTAGGAATTGGGGATTTCGAAACAAGGGTTCTTGGTAATTGGGTTTTCGAAAATAGGGTTAATTTGAAATTTAAAATGAAAAACAGATCGAAATAATCGATTATTTGGAGTGATAATCGATTAAAACAGAGCCAAATACGTCGTAACCCAAACCTCTCTGGATTAATCGATTATTTGGTGAAATAATCGATTATCTCAGACGGATCAAGTACAAAACAATCGATTATTTTGCTCGTTTTAATCGATTAAAACAAGTGACTTAGTATAGAAAGTGGTTTTCTCACTGTTTTAATCGATTATTTACCTATATAATCGATTAAAGCCGAGCCTGCATGATAAATTTGAGCATTTTGAAGCTTCTAAGTTACATACTATGTACCGGCTATCTTAGACTCTAAAAATACAGACTCAATCTTAAATAAAACAGAGTTATTACAATACAATTATCACCAATCTTCAATCTTCAATATTCTAAGTCTTTAGTTCTTGGATCATCATCAAAATCCATTCTTCATATTCATCAAGTGCAACATCAAGTCCTTGAATTGTCAACAAGAATAAGTTGTATAATCTATGAAAAAACTCTTGAAGAGAAGTTTGGAAGTGTTTTGATTTGATTTTGAGCCCTCCTATATATGGGAAATGATCCCAACGACTAGTTTGACAAGAATTAAAGCAAAAAGAGTCGTTATAAACGACTAGATTATCTCCAACGTTGCCAAATAATCAATTATCACCAGTGATAATCGATTATTTCTTCATCCCTGCCCAGAAAATGCATGGATAATCTATTATCACTCAAGATAATCGATTATTCTAGAGAGAAATTAATGATTTGGGTCAATGAAGTACAAATAATCGATTATTACCCCAAATAATCGATTATTACAGAAATATTTTTCATGAACCACTCATTTAAGCCTCAATAATCGATTATTACTCAAGATAATCGATTATTCCAGAGAGATTGACAAATTTAACATGTATTAGACACAGGATAATAGATTATTACTCAAAATAATCGATTATTCCAGTACAAAATGCAAATATTTTACAGTTAAACAGAGTTTAGACTATTTCTAATATTCCTAAGTCTCTTCTAAGTTCATAGAATCTATCATTGGGAAGAGGTTTCTAATTGTTGCTTCATCCATAGGATTTGAGCACAACAATTACCAGCTGGAATATATTCAGCCTCAGTTGTGGATAAAGCAACATAGGCTTGTTTCTTAGAATGCAAGATACTAAGGATGATCCGAATAAATGACAAGTACCACTAGTGTTTTTTCTATCTACTTTACAGCCTCCATAGTCATCATTAGAATAACCTAATAAATTAGGAGAAACTTCAGATGGGTACCATAAGTCAAATCCTGTAGTTCCTTTTAAATATTTTAATATTCTTTTTACTAACCAACGCGTCGTGATCGCTTGCATTTATCATTTTCCCATGCCGTTAGGCGCGGGGAGGACAATGATGACAGATGGCGACTTCACTAGGAAAGCCTAGAGAGTTGATCCCATTTAGTGATGGATTAATTTAAAATAAAATAAAATATTTGAAATAATGTTTTTACCCTTCTTTTTATGAATAACATGTTTTACCTGTATGGCTTTAATAACTGTTGTATTTTTATTTCTGCAATTGTTTGAAATAAAAACTGCACACATCCTTTGCACACAACAGTCCCTCTATACTCGGGGGCATGAGAGATAAATCTTAGGGAGAGGGTGGCATGTACGACCGACCATGGTAATGGCCTTAGTGCCAATAGGTTATTGTCGAAAACCACCACTCAAGGTGATAACCCTCGTCTATCAGTCTGCAGAATGTCGACACGACCTTAAGCCACGCAAGGTTTGAGGGCTGAGAGATCGTGGGAACCCTATAATGGGGGCACCTTAGGGACCTGGCCTTGGTGAGGACAATTAGAACCTACCATTACTATGCACTTTTTTGGAGGATACCCCTACCCTGAGATTAAACGTCGTCGCTCTGTTCATGGATGAGTGAATTGTTTGAGCATATGGTTGTTGCATTTTTGTTTGTTGCATTAGCGTAGCATAATCGTACAACAACTAAAGTAAAAAAAATTCTTAAAACATAAAAAATAAAAATAAAATATTAATAAAAGATGTCTAACCTACTCTGCCAGATCCAGCATCTCAAAATCTTATTTAAAACTTTTTTTTTGCTATAACCAACTTTATCTCGGACAGTCTTCATTTAAGCTAGCCTAGTTTCAGGTTCTTTGAAAGCTAAGTAGCCACGTTGACTAACAAAAGAGATAAGGAGTTATAAAAACAAACAACAACTTTTTTGTTATAACCAACTTTATCTCGAACAGTCTTCATTTAAGCTAGCCTGGTTTCAGGTTCTTTGAAAGCTAAGTAGTCACGTTGACTAACAGAAGAGATAAGGAGTTATAAAAACAAACAAAAAACAAAAAAAAACAAAAACAAAAAATAGTAATAACAAAATTTGATAAAACGATTTTGACAAAGTCAAATCATTCATACCCTCATCATTTCAGGAGTGGTAAAACCAAGAGAGAAAATAAATGCATAAGGAAAGTATGCATACACATCATCCTAATAAAGTCTCTCATGCATAAATACATTCATTCTAGGGGCATTAGATATCCTTAAGACAAAAGCAAAAGAGACCCAAGTGTGTTTGTAACCTTCGTTATACTTGTCAATCTATGACAAGGAAGGGGCAAGTGTGCTAAGGTGTGGTAACCTTCATTATACTTGTCAATCCATGATGGGGAAAAAACCATTACACTGAAGTGGGTGTGATGCTCCATGAAGCGTAAGCTTTAAAGGAGGATACCAAAGTCATTATCTTAAGGCATATCCATCCCACACTAATCATTCATTCAAAATAAAAACCTTAATTCATGTTACATTCTAGAAAATGGCTGGTGTTCTTCCTGTCCTCACCCGTGCGCAAAAGCTAAGAGGATGGAGCAATTGGAAGAGCAGAACCACAAGCTCATCACTGAGCTTAATACCATGAAGGAGCATATGGCGCGGTTAATGGAGCAGTTAGAGGAACAAAACCACAAGCTCACCACTGAGCTTAATACAGTGAAGGAGTAAATGACACAATTAATGGAGTTAATGCGCCCACAACACCGCCGCAATGAAGGCCCCCACAAAGGCCATATGGGCAAAAGAGTGGAGCAAGGACTGAAGAGTGGGGGGATTACGTAACCTTCCTCATCCACATCATTCAAGAAGTTCCTTAGCAAGAAGGAGGAGAGAAGTGTGAATGCCATCAACCTTGCTACTCTTTCTTCCTCTTCACAACCAGCTAGGTAGTCACGCAAACAAGAGAGTAAATTTACTTCCTTTCCAACCTCCTATGGGAGTCTGCTGCCAAAGTTGTTAGAGACCAAGCTCCTAGCACGTGTTCCTCCAAAGAAGACAAATCCACTATACCTCAAGTGGTACAACCCTAATGAAAAATGTGATTACCACTCGGGCACTCCTAGGCATTCTATGGAGAATTGCTTGGCCTTGAAGTATAAGGTAAGAGTTGTTGGATGCCAGGTGGATCACTTTCGACACTCCCGCTCCTAATGTTGATACCCAGCCTCTATCGCCACCGGAATAGTAGGGATGGACAGAAAAGACCAGATGATTAGGGCTCTTTATTTTAGTATTCGCATTTTTTAGATTCCTGCGTATCTCTGCCAGTCCCTTCCCGTGGCTGCGAGATCTTTAATTAAAAGGGCTTTG
The DNA here is from genome assembly GCA_963425845.1 of Sphenostylis stenocarpa. Lineage (NCBI taxonomy): Eukaryota > Viridiplantae > Streptophyta > Magnoliopsida > Fabales > Fabaceae > Sphenostylis > Sphenostylis stenocarpa. Next base: position 64,884,587 of record OY731404.1, read on the forward strand.
TAAATATTTTGTTTTTATCAATACAAAGAGGCATTTGCATAACATTCATATTCTTTTTCATTCTTTTCCCCCTCATTATTCTTTCAAAATAATTGACAATAAAATCTAAGCCTAAACAGAACCATAAAAATAATAATGTTTGTGATGGATGACCCCCTGTGGGATCCGAAAGCCGAAGGCGAATGGATCAGGTCAGACAGTGAGGAGGGGATTGTCTCCCCGAACATGCAAAGGCTGTTAGAAATAAGAGTCCGATCTATACAGCCCTACTAGGAAAAAACCAAGGCCATTGATTTGGAGGGCAAGGAGATGATAAAAAAGGAAATAAGTATTGATACCCAAATCAATGATAACGTCAGAGAAGGGTTAATACAACTACTAACAGAGTATGTGGACATATTCGCATGATCTTACCATGACATGCCAAGACATCAGAATCCAATATCATAATTCTTCTCCCTACCAACCTAAAATGAATGGTGCAGTATGAAGCACTTGGTGGATTTGATGAAGACAAGCACTTGGTGGTTTTGATGAAGACATAGATATAGCTTAGGTTGTGGGTGTGTAGATGATTAGGTTTTTTAGTTTAAGCACTTAATCTCTTGATAGGACAATATATTCTGTGATAAGCACCTTATAATGTTGCATCCCATTGAAAATCATTTTTCTGCATGAAAAACTAACATCTAAGTATTAAAAGATCAAACTAAGTTTTTCAATCTGTTGAAAAGGATTTTCAATCTGTTAAAATTACTTAAAAGAATAAGTGATCATACATAATCGTTTTTTCAATTGATTGATTCATGGAATCAACAAGTTAAAATAACTCAATGAATTTTCAATATCAAGTTTCGCATTTTCAATCTGTTAAAATATTTTTAAATCTGTTGAAATAGAAAGACCTTTTTCAGTCTAAGAGTTTTTTAGAAAATCAATCTGTTGAAATATTTCTCAATCTATTAAAACAGAGAGACTATTTTTTTTAACTAAGTGTTTGCAGGATTTCAATCTGTTGAAATGACTTTCAATCGATTGAAACCGAAGAGCTGTCATTTTCATTAAGTTGTTTCAATCCATTAAAAACTCGAATCAATCGATTAAATGGAGCTTTAAATGAAATCAATCGATTGAATCGATGTTTTAATCGATTGAATGGAGCTTTAAATGAAATCAATCGATTGAATCGATATTTTAATCGATTAAAACAATATTCTGATCGATCATAGTTTCATTCTAATCGATCATAACTCGGTCTGATCGATCATACTTCAGTTTTAATCGATCATAACTCGGTCTGATCGATCATACTTCAGTTCTAATCGATCAGAGTCTCTTCTAAACTGTTTTACTTTAAACTAATCGATCTTTTGACTCTCTGAAACAGTTTTTGACAGTTGAAGCATTCTGATTTTCTGATTTACTCTATATATACATATTTGATCTATCTTTTGAAACACACAATACAATACACTACTTGAGAAAACTTGTGAAATCAATCTGTGAATCTTTCATACGTGACTTTCTCTGCATTCAAGAATCTTTTTCATATCATAAGGTGCTGTGATCAGAATTGTGGTCATTAAAAGAGAGAAAGTGCTGATAGAATTGGTTCTGGACAATTAGAAACTTCAAGTCCAGGTTTTTTCTTTCCATATTCTTTTGTAAAAGTTGATTGTGCAAGTTGGATTGTAATCTGCACTTGGTACAGTAACTGGATTTGGTTACTGGGTGGTTTTCAAGATTCTGTCTTGTGGGTTTTGCAAGATAGTTCTTGGGGTAGATTGGTGAGTATCTACTGGTTGTAATTTTCACTTGGTATTAGTGGAACTTGACTGGTTTGTCAAGAACTGGATGTAGCTCTGGATTAGAGTGAACCAGTATAAATTTGTGTGTTAATATTCTTCTTTCATCTCTTTTAATTTCTGTCTTTAATTGTGCTGTGTTTAAACCAAATTACCTTTGCAAAGATTGAATAAAGATAACTCATTCTTCCAAAAGAAAGTAAGTTTTGCGAAAAAAGTTTTAAAGTTCAATTCACCCCCCCCCCTCTTGAACTCAACCATTAATTCTTTCAATTGGTACCAGAGCTGGTTCTTGTAAGTTACTCAAGAAATCGGTCCAATGGCTGAGGGAAAGATGACTTTTTCAGAAGGAGCCTCCATAAACAGGCCTCCACTTTTTTCTGGTGTGAATTATTCTTTCTAGAAGGTTAGAATGAAAATCTTTATTGAATCTCTTGATAGAGGCATTTGGGAAACAATTGTTAATGGTCCTTACAAACCAACTCATACAGTAGATGGTAAAGTAGTTGAAAAAGATTGGGCTGAATTAACCGATGTAGAAAATAGGAGAGTCCAATATGATTATACTCGCAAAAAATATTATTACCTCTCGCTTTAAATCTTGATGAGTTTTTCAGGGTGTCTCAAGTGTGCCTCGCCAAAGAAATGTGGGAAATTTTAGAGGTCACACATGAAGGAACATCTCGATGTGAAAAGGGCAAGAAAGCATGAGTTAATCAGGGATTATGAATTGTTTAAAATGCAAGCAAGGAGAAACAATTGCAGATGTGCGTAAAAGGTTCACGCACATAGTTAATCATCTAATTGGGTTAGGAAAGATTTTTGACAAAGAAGAATTGAACATCAAAATCTTATAGTGTTTGGACAGAACGTGGCAACCAAAGGTGACAAGCTATATCGAATCAAGAGACTTGACTCGAAATGACTACCGCTTCACTTTTTGGTAAGTTAAGGGAACATGAGTTGGAAATCAATCGGTTCAAAGAACAAGAGAATGAAGAAAAGAAAAGTAGAAATATTGTTCTCAAGACGATCGAAGAAAACAATGGATCTGAAGAAGATGAATCAGAGAACTCGACTTTGTTGGTTAAGAAATTTGGGAAATTTCTTAGAAGAAAGAACAGAACTGGCCAAGTAAAAAGGTACAATGATAAAAAGACTCGAATCTGTTCAAAATACTATTACTTGTTATTCTTGTGGTAAACAGTGGTCACATAAAGAGTGATTGCCCGAAAAGACCAAGAATCGAACAAGAAAGAATCAAGATACAAAGGGAAAAAGGCTTATATAGCCTGGCAAGACAATGATTCATCTTCCAGCTCTGAATCCGAAAGTGAGGAGGTGAACCTGTGTTTGATGGTCGGTCGTGAATCCTCTTCATCACATGTAAGTTCAACTCCTACAGAGAATGAAATGAATTACAAGCACATTACTAAATGCTTTCAATGAAATGCATAGTGAAGCCAGTAAATTTATCTCATACAAATAATCGGTTGAAAGGTTTAAATAACTCGGTTAGAAAATAGAGTTAAAGTTCTGAAAAAGAACTATTAGAAAGCAAAACAGATTTAGAACATCTAGATATTATCTATTCATCTCATGGATAATGTTGCTGTTAATAAGAATTGTGAAAAATGTATTGTTTTACAAAATAAGGTTGATTACTTGACTAAAACCTTGACAAAATTTACTCAAGGTAAAGAGAATTTAGATGCACTTCTTGGGTCTCAAAACTGTGTGTTTGAACATTCTGAATCGGGTACAAACCTAAGAATGGGGTAAAAACTAAAAAATATTTGAACTTCTTTTCATACGTAAAAACAACAAGCATCCCCTTTCTCATCTTGTCATTACCGCATGAAGAAAGGACATACTATAAAATTCTGTCATGCTAGAAAATATTTTGTGCCGCAAGGTAGGAAGCAATGGGTTCCAAAAATTAATTCATTTCAAATAACCTAATTGGACCCAAGTAATCATAAAGGGTACCAGAAAAATTCTTAACTTGTTTTGCAGGAACAAAGTCTGGGAATCCCTTGAAGTTTAGAGCTACGAATCAGGTTCTATTTGTCTAAACTGATTGTTTTAATTGATATAAACCAGTATTAATCGATTAAAATAACTTACAGAAGATATTAGTAAATCTGTCCGTATAGTTTTAATCGATTGAAATGCGAATCAATCGATTAAAATGTTCTCATGATTTGAGTTTTAGCTGTTTTAATCGATTAGAATGAATTTATATCAACTAAAATCACTAAGGTATCAAATTTAATCGACTCATTTTCGTTTTAATCGATTTAAATTCTGGTATCATCTTCTAGATCTCTTCCAATACAGAAACAATCGATTCTTTCAAGTATTAATCGATCATTTTACTATTGCATTTTCAAAACGAATATTAAAGACCAAATTAGTAAAATAATTTGTTTAATCAATTTGTTCCTGAAAATCATTTTCAAAACATCCAAATGAAATTCGGCCATGCATATAGAGTTTACAATTTAAGATTGAAATCAGTTGAAGAATCAGTACATGTTGTGTTTAATGAGTCTTCTTGAGTGGTGCAGAATAGAACAACAGGTACTGCAGATAAAGAAGAATTAACTGATAATTCTTATCAGTTGAAACATGCCAGAAACACAGATCGATGTACTCGTTGAAGAAGATGATCCATCAGATGGACCCTGCAAAAGCTGATCCACCAACAATTACTCGAAGAACAGGAAGAAGATGTTCTGGAAGAGCTTCCTAAAGAGTGGATTGTCCCAAGAGATCTCTCTCAGACAATGTCATCGGACAAATTAATAAGGGAGTATCTACTAGACATTCTCTTAATCAATTTTGTAATCATATGGCATTCATTTCACAAATAGAGCCTAAGACAGCTTAAAGAAGCATTAAATGATGAATACTCGGGTTAGTGCCATGCATGATGAGCTTAATCAATTTGAAAGAAATAAAGTGTGGGAATTAGTTCCTAAAATCAAAGATATCAATGTAATTGGTACTAAGTGGGTATTCAAAAACAAGCTAGATGAACACGGCATTATTACTAGAAATAAAGCTAGATTGGTAGCCAAAGGGTATAACCAACAAGAGGGTATTGATTTTGATGAAACCTTTGCACCTGTAGCTAGACTTGAAGCCGTTAGATTGTTATTAGCTTATGCCTGCTTAAGTGGTTTCAGATTACTACAGATGGATGTAAAGAGTGCCTTTCTGAATGGACTCATCAATGAAGAAGTATATGTTTCTCAACCTCCTGGGTTTGAAGATCACAAGCATCCCGACCATGTCTACAAATTGAAAAAGGCCCTTTATGGTTTAAAGCAAGCACCTAGACAATGGTATGAGAGGTTAAGTAACTTCCTAATTGATCAAGGGTACAAGCGAGGTGAGGTTGATAAAACTCGTTCATTAAGAAATCTGAACTGACATTATTCTGGTGCAGGTGTATGTGGATGATATCATTTTCGGTTCCACTAATAATGTCATGTGTAATAAGTTTGTAAAAGAAATGCAAAGTGAATTTGAAATGTCTATGATGGGAGAATTGAATTTCTTCCTTGGTCTCCAGTGTTAAACAATTAAGAAATGGCATTTTTCTTAGTCAATCTAAATACCGCAATGAATTGTTAAAGAAATTTGATATGCAAAACCGCAAGGTGTCCTCTACACCCATGTCTACTAACTCGTTGTCTAGACTTAGATGAAAAAGGAAAACCTGTTGATCAAACTAAATATAGAGGTTTGATTGGTTCACTACTATATCTAACTCGCTAGTAGACTCGACATTATGTTTAGTGTGTGTCTTTGTGCAAGATTTCAGTGCAAATCCAAAGGAATCTCATCTTACCGCTGCCAAAAGGATTCTCGAAATACCTCAAGGGAACAAGTTAATGTTGGACTATGGTATCCCGATGGTGCATCCCTTAAACTTGTTGGATTTTCTGATTCTAACTTTGCAGGATGTAGATTGGACGAAAAAGTACCTCTGGTACTTGTCATTTACTCGGGAGCAGCTCTTATATCGTGGCACAGCAAAAAGCAAGCGTGTGTTGCTCATCAACCGCAGTAAGCTCGAATACATTGCAACTGGGAGTCGTTGTGCTCAAAGCATTTATCTCAAGCAACAACTAACAGATTATGGAGTAACTCTAAACAAGGTACCTCTGGTTTGTGACAATACTAGTGCAATAAACTTAACTAAGAATCCTATTCAACACTCTAGAACTAAGCATATTGAAATTAGACATCACTTTATTAGAGAACACGTATCTAGGGGTGATTGTGAGATATTATTCGTTGAATCGAAAAACAAGTTAGCTGATTTATTCACTAAACCACTTCCTAGAGACAGACTTAATATGCTTAGGACTGAATTAGGAATTCTAGATATATCTAGTATTGCATAACTGATTCTTTACAGTAAGTGTATATTTTTTAACAGGTTGATAACAAGTTCAATCGATTAATAATTGCATGAATAACTGAATATTATTTGTTTCAATCGATTGAAATTGCGAAATAATCTGTTGATTTACTGATTCTTACTCTTTGGTATTGATATGTTATTAGTTCAATCGATTAGATAAACTTTTAATCGATTTATTTCATTAATCTTGTAGCTCTGCATACTTTCTTCTATAAATCAATCGATTAAATCTTCGATTCAATCGATTGAATTCACTAATGGTACTCTGAATAGTTTTCTTGAACAAAACAATCAATTTAATTTTTGATTCAATCGGTGTATTTCACTTATAAGTATCTACGATTACAAAATCAGTTGGTTTCACGAAATATCAATTGATTATTTTTCTTCTAGGGCTAGTTGTATGTACTTTGTCTCTAACCAATTTCTGCAGAGTAAACTGAAAGCATTTACAACAAGATAAACTTCAACTACTCTCTTCAATATCCAAGATATCCAATAAAAGCTAATTGATACTGATTGGATATCTACTGAGAAGGTAATTAAGTTGTACAGTAGCAATTTCTTCTCTCTCCACCTTTATCATCACTCGCACAGTAGCAGTAATATAGTAAAGACAAAAACCTTGAAGCTGAAAAGATTGGTATTCTCATTCCTATAGTATTATTTTCTTCTTTGAGCTTCTCTTTTCTCGGTTCTTCTCTCGTTCGCTCATTCCAAAAATCAAATATGTTCAAGCGCACAAAGTCTCGGTAGGAAGAAGTCCAGCAGAGGCGAATCCTCTACCGCAAGGCAAGAACGGAATGTTGGAGGAAGGATTGAAACTTGGTTCAATGGGGACCAAGAGAAAATGGATTTGTTTATCCATGAATTGAGCAGGAAGCAAGTCAACATTCCAAAGATGTTAAAGTTCTCCTGGTTTGATGCTCGAAGGATTCAGAGGCATTCGAAAACTACCGCAACACCAAAAGCTTCAGAAGTTTCGGAGTTAAATGGTAGGATTTACCCCGACTTAATTAAAGTCTTTTTCACTAACTTGTCCTTTGAAGGTTCCACTCTAATAACTCAAGTAAAAGGAGTAGACATTGAGATAACACCTAATGTCCGGAAGGAAGTTGCTGGAATAAAAGATGTAGGTGTGAAAGTCACCAAAGGGTGTACTTCGGATGTTGAAGAATTTAATAAAGTTCAAGTATTTCCGCTCTTGCTTGAAGAATAGGCATGATTCCGTAAGTTCATTCAACACTGGGAAGTTGAAACTGGAAGAAAGGATTCTCGCTTTCATCGTTTCCTGGCAGCTTACACCCGTGGGGAGCAATCATGCGGTGCTAAATGAAGGAGATTTAGTTCTGATGTACCGCATTTATCACAGAATACGTGTGAACTCGGGTCTTTGTCATCAAGGATCACATGATCAAAGCCAAGAGACTTAGTGACTTCAGGTATCCCTATGCTATTCCGATTTCTAAATTTTTAACACATTTTGGTGTCGATGTTGAAGGAGAACTTGTTGAAACCGTCCGATCAACAAATGAAATAAATAACTATGTGCTTCACAAAATGGGATTCATTAAAGTTGATGGTGAATGGATCTCGAAAGAAGATGTCGGGAGAAATGAAGAAAGTGAAGAAGAAGAGCAAGAGGAAGAGATCAACACCGATATTCCCGGAACTTCGCAAAGCACGTCCTTCCGATCCAATGGAAGAAGAAGTAAACCCAATGGAGATGATTCCATACAATCCACCACTCGACCGTGGCACGCTCTCGTCTCGGCTCGAAAGAACAATGTTACATCAAATGAGCGAACCGCAAACCGACCAAAGGAGGCATATGGAGATGACTCGCTGCACTAAGGGCTCTGCAAGCATTATTTGGATGAAAATTTCATTGCAAGGTTCCAAGCATATTGATAATCAACTAGAAGACATTTACAACAGGATTGTGGAACTGCAATTCAACCAAGGCCCCTGGGACGAATGAAGATTTTCTATGTTTCGTTATTCTGTTCTCTTTTCTTAGTTTTTAATGTTCTGTTTTATATTCGGGGTATCCATGTGGCCCCATTGGACTCGTAACTAAAACATTCTATTTGATGCAATCAAATAGGGGAGAAGTATTTTGCGCTGCTTAAAACCGTCACTACACACACATCACAAAATATATGTCTCTCGGTCTGTTATTTTTTATGCAGGTGCAGTGGTTATTTGTCTCCATCAAATAGGGGAGATTGAAGCACTTGGTGGATTTGATGAAGACAAGCACTTGGTGGTTTTGATGAAGACATAGATATAGCTTAGGTTGTGGGTGTGTAGATGATTAGGTTTTTTAGTTTAAGCACTTAATCTCTTGATAGGACAATATATTCTGTGATAAGCACCTTATAATGTTGCATCCCATTGAAAATCATTTTTCCGCATGAAAAACTAACATCTAAGTATTAAAAGATCAAACTAAGTTTTTCAATCTGTTGAAAAGGATTTTCAATCTGTTAAAATTACTTAAAAGAATAAGTGATCATACATAATCGCTTTTTCAATTGATTGATTCACTGAATCAACAAGTTAAAATAACTCAATGAATTTTCAATATCAAGTTTCGCATTTTCAATCTGTTAAAATATTTTTAAATCGTTGAAACAAAAAGACCTTTTTCAGTCTAAGAGTTTTTAGAAAATCAATCTGTTGAAATATTTCTCAATCTATTAAAACAGAGAGACTATTTTTTTAACTAAGTGTTTGCAGGATTTCAATCTGTTGAAATGACTTTCAATCGATTGAAACGAAGAGCTGTCATTTTCATGAAGTTGTTTCAATCCATTAAAAACTCGAATCAATCGATTAAATGGAGCTTTAAATGAAATCAATCGATTGAATCGATGTTTTAATCGATTGAATGGAGCTTTAAATGAAATCAATCGATTGAATCGATATTTTAATCGATTAAAACAATATTCTGATCGATCATAGTTTCATTCTAATCGATCATAACTCTGTCCTGATCGATCATACTTCAGTTTTAATCGATCATAACTTCGGTCTGATCGATCATACTTCAGCTTCTAATCGATCGAGTCTCTTCTAAACTGTTTTACTTTAAACTAATCGATCTTTTGACTCTCTAAACAGCTTTTGACAGTTGAAGCATTCTGATTTTCTGATTTACTCTATATATACAGATTTGATCTATCTTTTGAAACACACAATACAATACACTACTTGAGAAAACTTGTGAAATCAATCTGTGAATCTTTCATACGTGACTTTCTCTCGCATTCAAGAATCTTTTTCATATCATAAGGTGTCTGTGATCGAATTGTGGTCATTCAAAGAGAGAAAGTGCTTGATAGAATTGGTTCTGGACAATTAGAAACTTCAAGTCCAGGTTTTTTCTTTCCATATTCTTTTGTAAAAGTTGATTGTGCAGGTTGGATTGTAATCTGCACTTGGTACAAAGAATCGGATTTGGTTACTCGGGTGGTTTTCAAGATTCTCGTCTTGTGGGTTTTGCAAGATAGTTCTTGGGGTAGATTGGTGAGTATCTACTCGGTTGTAATTTTCACTTGGTATTAGTGGAACTTGACTGGTTTGTCAAGAACTGGATGTAGCTCTAGATTAGAGTGAACCAGTATAAATTTGTGTGTTAATATTCTTCTTTCATCTCTTTTAATTTCTGTCTTTAATTGTGCTGTGTTTAAACCAAATTACCTTTGCAAAGATTGAATAAAGATAACTCATTCTTCCAAAAGAAAGTAAGTTTTGCGAAAAAAAGTTTTAAAGTTCAATTCACCCCCCCCTCTTGAACTCAACCATTAATTCTTTCACAGTAGAGGCAGCCAATAAGAACATCAAGAAAATCATCCAAAAGATGGTCAAAACCTATAAGGATTGGCATGAAATGTTGCCCTGTGCCCTTCATGGCTATCAAACTTCTCACAGACCTCCACAGGAGCTAATCCATTTTCCCTTGTATATGGCATGGAGCTCGTACTTCCAATAGAGGTCGAAATACCTTCCTTGTGAGTTATCATGGAAGCAAAATTGACAGAAGCTGGATGGGTCCAAGGCCGATACGATCAGTCGAACTTAATCGAAGAAAAATGGTTGAACGCCATATGTCGTGGACAAACCTATCAAAAGAAGATAAAAAAGGTGTACGACAAAAAAGGTCAACCCCCATAGTTATCATGAGGGGGATTTTAATGGTAAAGAAATTGCTTCCGACCAAAAAAGACAAAATCAGAAAATTGGCGGCAAATAATGAAGGACCCTTTGTGATTAAACAAACTTTTTTGGGAGGAGCTCTTATCCTCGCCGACATGGATAGGAAAGGAACTTCGATACCCAATCATTTCCAATACGGTGAAGAAATATTATGCTTGAAGGCATTGCTCAAGACCCACCAGAATGAAAACCCGCAAAGGGCATCCTTGGGCAAAAGATAGGGTCCATAATTTCTCGCTAGGATACGTCATAGGCAAAATTTTAGAGGTATAAAAAAAATTAAAAAAATCCTAAGAGCAATGGTTGTCTTAGTCGAAAACTAAAAGTCAGCTAAGGTAACATTCTTCTAGAAGCAGGCAGCTTGCATAGTTTTCACTTCGGGCTCGAGCATCTCGACTGAAGCAACTAGGAGAACTAGGGAGGCAGATATCATAGACATGATTGTTGAAGTCCATACATTGTAGCCAACCTTAGCCAACCATTCTTCTAAATCCCTTTGTAATCCTTCTATAAAAAGAGAAAAGAAGAAATAAACCTTTTGCTCATGCATATCAATAAAATTCTCTTTTATTTCATTTCTCTTGACCAGTTTATGGAAATGCCTCTATATTGATAAATCATAAATATGCGCAAAGTCATTTTGTCAAGATCAAATCATGCATCATAAACAGGGAAGCATAAAAAAGAAGAAATCAAAACAAAAAAATAATACCTACTAGGAGATTCTTAGGAAAAAATTAGGGAAGCATGCTAGATTGAAGGGGCGGTCTAGGCAAAAGTTAAGGCATTCATAAAAAAGGAAAAAGCCTGCTAAGATATCCTATGCAAAAATTAAGGTAGCTTGCTAGATCGAAAACCCCAAAAGGGGAGTCTAGGCAAAAGTTAGGGCTAAACAAAAAATATGAATAAAAAAAGGAGTCCATCAACATGATTGTAAAATGTTAGCAGGGGAATGTCAGTCACTTTTCTAGATGCATCAAATAAAAGAATAGATTGCATTTAGGACATCCACACACAAGTAGTCGCACAAAATGACTCTGTTAAAATAAAATAAAAACAAAAACAAAATCTCTTTAAACAAATAAGTAAAGAATAAGAATCATGCATATAAGGAGACTAGGCTCCATGCTTGTGATTGAAAATAGGATCGCCGAGACCGAGTCTCCAAATAATGCTCTCCCTCAAGAAAATGGAGCAAGTTGTCATCAATAACCAAGAAACTCAAGGCAAAATAAGAGCTTCTAGAGCCCAAATCTCTAGCCACCATCCTTCCACCCAATAAAAAGAGGGCACAAACCTCAACCAAGAAAAGCCGATGGAAAGGCTCAATCATCCCCAAAAAGGATCCTTGCCTACTCCAGAGGCAAAACCAAAAAATACTTCCCTAAGGCTCAGCATCGCCGCCACATGAGTCATCAAGCATACTCATTCAAGCCTCCACCACATTCCCCAATGGAGAATCAAGGATTCACAAAATTCATTCACCAAAAAGACAAAAAGTAAAACCTCAGTGCCCTCGAGGGCTAAACAAAAGGAAGAAAAAAGAAAACCCTTCATCCCCAAGCGGATGCCCAAAAAGAAGATAGGCCATGACAAAACAAGACCAATAACTCCCCAAATGGGTCACAAAAAAAAGGGAATAAAGTACCCAAACCAACGAATCAGAAATTTCATTCCCCCAGCAGAATAAGAACTTCACAAAGCCAGTTCCTAATAGCATCAATCAAGGAATAAAAAATTTCATTCCCCCAGAGGGCAATCAAAATCAGATCCCCAGGAAGCCAGCTAATTCCTTGATGGATCACTAAAAAGAAAAATATATCCCCAGTGAGCCTACTGCAAAGGCAAACTTCATACTCATATCCTCGGAGATTCGTTTGCCTATGCATAGGCAAGACCAGGCAAGCAAGAGCCAGCATCCCCAAAGGGAGTATCTATAACCCCCCTTATAGATTACATTTATTAATCCTAATTTATTATCTAAGTTAGTAATATTTTCAATATTCATAAAAGGTTAATAGAAAATATACCAAGTGAACAATTAATTTAGGTAAAGTTTTATATTAAATCAAGCAACAAGTTCTAGTACAAAGTTTTCAAAATATTACAAGTCATAAAGTTATACTTATATGTTATACAATTCCCAACCTAAGCTCTAGATTTTTGCATCTGACATCTATCTCTTGAACTATACATTCCTGCATCACACGTCACCAACATCTGGGATTGAAATATATATGGGGTTAGACATTTAATTTTATCCACAACAAATAAAGCAAACATTCATATGATAAAATCAACCATTGAAACATTCATTCTAATAAGTTCATAACTGCATATAAATATACAACCATATATAATTTAATTTGAAAATTAATTATGAGAAACAAATAAATCAATCATGGAATCATAATAGAGAATATCATACAAATCATGAATAATCTACAATTTCATCATGCAATATGTTTATGATATGCACATGTGACTCAAAACGTAAAACTTTAAAATCATGTATTTGACTCTAAAAAGATCATTTTTGACTTAGTGCTCCATGGAGACTCATATGAGTGTCTAGTGGAACCAGAGCTTAACATCACTCTGTCCGGTGATTCGGCAATGCCCCACTAAACGATAACAAGTAGACAGTAGACAGAAGTCACAGTGTTAGTGCACCCGACAAGCTACCACGACACAAAATCAAATAAAGACTGGCCACTTATGGGATTGCCCATGCCCAAACACTCCCTAGACCAGAGGTCCATCCCCATAGACCAAAGGTCCTGTCTTACCTATTCTACTCCCCCATGTAGACCCCACTCGTCAATGGCAAGACCGCCATCTCGTTTGGTGAAATGGCTGTCTCGCCACTCGCCAAGACGAGATTGCCGTCTCGTTTGGCGAGATGACCTTCTCACCATTTACCAAGGGCGAGATGGTCGCCCCACTTAGCGAGATGGCCGTCTCGACTTGACAGGCACGAATCCCTATAAAAGGAGGGTGCGCTACCCTCCTTTTCACACAACTTTTCAAAATTCCCTTCTGTAATTCTTCTAAATTCTTTTCCTAGGATCCCTCCGAAGTATTTTCAGAGTTTCTTAGCATTCTTAGAGGGTATTCTTAGCATTCTTAGAAGGATTTCCAAAAAGTATCCTACTTCAAGAATATTAATTATGAAAGCGTGCTTCGAAGGTTTCCACACTTTCTCCCTCTCTTTTACCGCTTTTTATTTACATTTATTTGTGCATTAGTTGTTAGGGCCATGTAGTCGATACCTTAAATTCCGCAAATAAATAAAGGGTAAAAGTGTCATTTTAAAGGTTCACTTATGAAATAAATGGCCCATCATAGGGAACCCGAAAGGGGTTTCGTAGGGAAGCTAATACCTTCCTTCCCTACACGTAACTAACTCCCTTACCCAACTCTGATTATAATGGCCAAAATTGGTTTTTCAAAACCAACGCCTTCTTTTTTTTTTTCCTTTTCCAATGTTTCCGGATAAAACAATGGTGGCGACTCCATAACCCATTTTCGAAAACCTCGCCTTTAGGTCTAGCCCAATTATCGGACAACCTAAAGGCGTTGTAACATCATCTTAAAACGCAAGTCGAAGTCAGAAACCATCGCGTCGCTTCGACCGCCTCTTTTGACGGCGACGACAGATGGCGACTCCACTAGAGAAGCCTAGAGAGTTGATCCCATTTAGTGATGGGCTAGTTTAATAAATAAACTTAAAAATTTCGCTTTTACCCTGCTTTGTTTTATAACATGTTTTATTCGTTTGGCTTTAATAATTGTTGTTTGTTTATTTTACGCAATTGTTTGAAATACAAAGTGTACACAAACCTTTGCACATAACAATTCCCCCTATACCCGGGGCAAGTGGGAAATCCATAGGGAGTGGGTGGCAGGTACGATTTGTCGTAGTGAGGGCCATGAGCCCACCGGTATGATCGGAAACCACCACTCAAGGTGATAACCTTCCTCTTTTCACACAAAGACTGACTACGGCCTTAGTGTCATGCATGCTTGGAAGGCTGGAGAGTAGGGACCCTATAATGGGGGCACCTTGGGGGCCTGGCCTTGGTGAGGAAAATTAGAACTACCCTAAATATACACTCTTCTACAGGAGACCCCTACCTCGTAATTAAAACATCATCCTACTGGTTCGCGAATGAGTGAATTGTGTGTGCATTTGTTTGTTGTATTTGATTGCATAGCATAACCATACAACAGATAAAAAAATGGACAAAACCACAAAAATATTTTCACAATAAATACCCTTATCTCGAACAGTCTGCCTTTTAGCTAGCCTGGTTTCAGGTTCTTTGTAAGCTAAGTAGCCACGCAGTTCGACAAAAGAGATAAGGGATGTTAAAATTATTCTTTTGCAATAAACCATTTTTATCTCGGACAGTCTGCCTTTTAGCTAGCCTAGTTTCGGATTTTTTGTAAGCTAAGTAGTCACGCAGTCCGACAGAAGAGATAAAAGGTTGTAAAATAAACCAAATAAAAAATAATAATAATGAATAAAGTGATTTTTGACAAAATCAAATCATTCATGTCTCATCATGTCATAAGTGGAAAAACCAAGAGAGAAAATAAATGCATAAGGGAAGTATGCATACACATCATCTTAATAAATCCCTAAAAAATGGGTCTTAGGAGCATTTTTTGGGAAATTGTTAGGCCAAATCCCCTTTGGGTATTTGCAGCCTATTCTTCACCTTTTTCTCTTCGTTTTGATATGTTGTGCGTCCAAATCCGACGTCTCAGTCAAAAGTTATATCACTTTGAACATATGTCACCTTCTTGCACTAATGCATGCATAAACACATTAATGCTAAGGGCATTAGATATCTCTAAGACAAAGGCGAAAGAGGCCCCAAGCACATTTGTAACCATCCATAAGGAAGGGACAAGTGTACTAAGATATATGGTGACCTTCGTTATACTTATCAAATCTATGATGGGGAAGGAACCATTATACCGAAGAGGGTATGGCACTCCGCAAAGCGTAAGCTTTAAGGATAATACCAAAGTCATTGTCGTAAGGTATATCCCATAATAATCGATCATTTAAAAAAAAATTCTTAAATTCATATGCATTCCAGAAAGTAGCTGGTATTCTTCATGCCCTCACCTACATACAGAAAAAAAAGAAAAATCACAAACACTATCATACATCATGTTAGGAAATAAAACATGATAATGTTTAGGAAAAAAACAAACACTTGCATACATGCATCCGCCAAACTTCATCCTCATAACATGCATCTAGTAGTAGGCAGTTGAAGAAATTGGACATTCCTCAATA
This sequence comes from Sphenostylis stenocarpa, assembly GCA_963425845.1. NCBI lineage: Eukaryota > Viridiplantae > Streptophyta > Magnoliopsida > Fabales > Fabaceae > Sphenostylis > Sphenostylis stenocarpa. The sequence continues at coordinate 64,900,365 of OY731404.1, forward strand.
CCATGTAAAAAGGATAGGGCATTCGCATACCATACACGAGAAGTCAAAAAAGGAAATACATAGAAATTTTAACCCGCCTATGGGTTCCTTTACGCTTTCCGCTTTTAAAAATGTGCTTCGAAGCATTGTATTGAGGAATGTACACCTTCTGGATGAAATAAATAAAATTGTGTGTTTTCATCATCTCTTCAACCATCTATTGCATTCATAAATTGCATTCATTCATTCTCACTTTAATAATAATAAGTTAATAAAAGGAAATGATTAATTGATGTACTTCCCATGAATCGGAATAAGATGAAGAGCAAACCTTTCGTGGTCAAGTTCTCTCCAATGGATGATCCGCCTAAGGAGGATAATAAGCCTCAACCGTTGGGTATCCAAATTAATAAGGAAGAGGGGGCAAGGATGTCATTACATTTGTTCACGCCTCGAATCAGATAAAGTTGTACCATGGAGATATGCAAAAGTTGTACCATGGAGATACACTAGCATAGTCGGCATTGGGGGCAGGATTAGAAGTAGAAGAATCTACTCCCCCGAGGAGCTACAAGACAATGCTCCTAAGAATAAAGGAAAAATAATATGATCGAAGAAAAACATAATCTAAAGAGGAAATTGAATAGTCTTTGGATTCACAATGTTGAGGCAGTTCTTTCAATGCTCCACCAAAGAGACAAACTCACGGTATGCGACAAACTGGTCATGATTCGAGCTAAAGACGACATTCGAATCAGCAAGCCGTCTGTCCTACCTTGAATGAAAGCGGCTAAAGAGGACCTTTGAAATATCTTTTGCCAATATGAAAATACTTCCCCTACAATATGAAGGTGACTCATATGATCAGGAAATATGGATACCGCCCAAACCAAGGGCTCATTAGAAACTCTCAAGGAATAAGGGAGCCACCAGATTTTAAAGACAATCCTTTGAAGCACGACCATACAAAGGATCAAGCTGCACGGGGAAAAGGGAAGTCTCCCCTCTGCCCTCGAATCAGATTTTCCCAAACAAAGGGGTCCAAGCGTCAAGAACGACTTTAGTCATTAGGTGTTCTTCTTCCAATCTTAAGGGATGTAAACCCAATGACTATTAGAGATTACTCCTCGGGGCTAGCCCGACCCCCGAGCATTGTAGGGCACATATTTCCCTATTAATTACAAAGAATGTCATTCTTACTATCTGCTTCTCTTCTTGCTATTCATATATAAACCTCATTAATAACCATGTTTAAGCAAACGTTTTCAAAACGCTTCAAAGTAGTCAAACTGTGCCATTGACCAAAATAAAAGTCAAATCCATCATCACTGATTGACTAGAAACACAAAATAAGGTTCCATCCCATCATAATAACGTCGTGTTTCGCCAATGTTGTGCAAAGAGAAAAGAAAATCAAAAGAAGCCCATAGAAGCCAAAGGCCAAAAAGAGAGGGCAAGATACCCGGTAGGAAACCCACCAAATTGGGCTACGCAAAAGTTAGGGTAAACCCGCTAGGAAACCCGAACAACCATAAATGGTAGCCTAGGCAAAAATTAGGGTTACAAAATAAAGTCTGCTAGGTTTCCCAAAGCAAGAAAAAAGAAACCTAGACAAAAGTTAGGACAAAACAAAACACAACATCCTAGACTGAAAACCCAAGGGGCAGACTAGGGAAGTCAATCAGTCATAGGAAGCGCCATAAAATAAGAGGTCACTCCATAAACAAAACGTTTGTTTAAATTAGCCTAAACACTCTAACCAACCTCGGCTAGCCGTGCTTACAAAAACCATTTTTTGTCAAAATGAAACACTTCTAAAACACAAGCCTTTGAATTAAATATCCTTTTCCTTCTTTTCTCTTGACCCTTACCATTACGACATTCTAGTAAGTATTATGGAAATATGGAGATAGTAATCAATAGGAGGATTAACATCCCCAAGGAAAGGGAGGGGCGCCCTGACATGGCAAGTCGCTCTACAATCAACACAATCATTCTTCGGTCATGGAAAAATCGAGACGGCAAAATCGGTATAGCCTATCATGTCGACAAAAGCACATAACGTCAGAAGCTCATCAGAAGTAAAAGCACATTGGTTAATCCTTTTGAAAAATTATTTGAAATGGTATTATAGGATGCATATCACGAACATTACATAACATGCATAGG